>JAVSBV010023695.1:0-11957 GCA_033117975.1 Parotocinclus spilosoma | reverse complement strand
TATATATATTTAGAAAACGAACTGAATTATTCTGTTCAAATGAGTTGTTGATATTCGAAAACGTTTAAAAAGTAATGTAACCTCATTCCAAAGCAGTGGACTAGACTGGTCTCAGCAACAATAAAAAGTCCGTCTTATCACATTGATAATGCAAATATCCAACCAGCCAATCGCATGACAGTTTGCATATTTGGAAAGGACTTTTGTTTCCATAAATGTGGTCACAGGGGGTTGCAGGGTAATGGATACATTGTTAGCTGAGGTAATTTTAGACAACATAGCCAAATCAATAGTGGTTGAAGTACAACCGGAGAAATCGATGGCTTAATTTGTCTTTAAGTAGAGAGAGGATTGCTGGATAACATGGCACCATTCTTTCTACTGCACAGTATCTGGGCCGAGCCAAAACCCCAAGCTAACATAGACATTAAATTGGAGGGTTTCTGACCCGAGGCATATGATGGATGACAAGGACGTACAGTGATTAACACTAATATGTATGAGGGGTGACTATGTAACACTGTCAGGCGTTATTATTTCCTAATACTTGTTATCTTAATAAAAGTGTCATCAGCATTTTAAGGAAGACTTTCACCAGTGTCCCAAGAGAGTCTTTGTCAGTTTATCATTCTCTTGCACTAACTGGACTACATCGTTTTTGGTGCCTGATTTGAACCTGTTCCAAGTGGTTTACATTACAGTTTACATTACATTTGTGTCCAGTCTCGTATTCTGTATCTGATCACGCAATAGAGGGGATCAAGCTGGTGATGTTAAACAACATTGTCCAATGCAATGTTTAATGTACACAGAAAACCAAGGGACAGAATCTCTAAGCCTACTAAATTTCTTTTTATGCATGTTAACTCATAGGCATGTTTTGAACACCGGTAAATCTGATTGTGGATTTAGGTTAGGGGTGGGAATTTCTAGACACCTCACGATTCGATTAGAATTCAGAGGGCAACAATTATCGCTGCTTCCCAATTCGTTTTTTTCTATACAGTTTTTTTCTTTACCATGTGACTACTTGAAACAAATCCAGGATGGATTTAATTCCAGTATATTTTTTAATTCCATTTTCAAAACAAATGGAAGCAATTTAGCATAATCCAAAAAAAACATATAAATAAATAATCAAATAAATATCTGCCCTTTTATATAAATAAATGAGGTCAACATTTCTGAGCATAGAATCAAAACCCTGAGGTAGAACACAAATTCAGCTTTGCAGAGTAAGGAACTATTTAGCATCTGCAGAAAGAAAAGTCACAATGCTGAATTACTTCTTGTAAATAACAGCACTGAACATAGAACAATGAAAGCAATAGAGCAATGAAATAATACCGAGGGACAGTGCAAATGAGCTTATTACACATACGGACTGCTCAGGCGATCAAACCCAGCCTATCACACTCTCCTCACCACTGTCCTTCTGATCACACACACCTGTTCCTTATTAGTTCTCTCCAGCACCTTAGTTCTCTGCTAAATCTCGGGGCTGTCATCTCGTTTCTAAGCACTTTATAATGATGTGGATTATCGCCGACATACCATGCTTCCGGTTTTGTCTCGCCCTTATTGGATTAATCTGCCGATTACTTATTGCTTTTTTGTGTATGACCCTGGACGCTTTGTTGACGCTGATTCTGCCTGTTGATTACTCCAATAAGCGGCAGTTTGGTTACGCCATTTAACCTGCTCGCGTTACAGAGCTCAGAGTAACTCAGTTTAAGTTTAAGTTCTTGTGTTAGAACAGAAGCTAGTCTGCATGTTCTGATGAAAGTGTGCTCGGTTATTGATTATTGACATTTCTTAATCGATTCAGAATCATTAACGTCCGAATCACGACGCATCTAAAATTCACATTTTTTTCCCCCCACCCCTAGTGTTTATGGAATAGAATTTGGGTGAAGGGCATGATTCTGGTTGATCACTTTACTGCAGAGTATCTCTGGTGCAGAGGCTCTGCTGGTATGTGAATATTGGATGGTAAAAATAGACCGTGCTAGTGCACAGTAACACAAACAGATTGAGTGCTCCCCTGTGACTGAGTGAAACAAAATGATCGATGCAAACACGGAGAGCGAGGTGGAGGAACTGCATCGTGATGCGGTAATTTAGGGAAAGAGCCAGCTTGCACTTGGAAGGTCACATTGAGGCTCCAAGTAGGTCACGTACTTGGACATGGGGACAGTGTGTAGGTGACAGAACATGAGTGAATGGGATAGACTGGAAAAACGGAAAAGCGACAGAGAGCCTAACCTACTCTAATTTGATGTTACATAGTTGGATGTCATTTGCTGTTTTAAAATTTTTGTGTAACTTGTGTAAGCAGTGAAGTAGCTGCGTACTTCATACAGCAAATGCAATAACTTTATAATATTTGTTGTTTGGTTGAGTATTGTATATTGTGAAATGCCTGTTCTTTTCTGCTGCTTTGACTACAGTTAAAATGTCTTGCACTGTACCAAACGGCTTGGGAGGAGTCATAGAGGCGGTGATGGCTTGGTGTAGGGTGTAATAGGTTTAAATCCTGCTGAGCAACTGGGCTGTACTACTTGTAAACCACATCGCATAGAAGTTCTTGCCAAATGACAAACTGTGACCGTGTTCCTTAATCAAACTTAAAACCCCAGATATTCAAGTGTTGCAACAATTATTCAAATATGAAGGTTATGTAAAGAATAACGTTTTTAATATAGTATCTCTCTTCAAAGATTTATCTCATCACTGCATGTTTTTATTTATGACAAATCAAGTACTCATTATGTAATTAGATTAAAACCTACATGCATTTCATTGTTCTGGTATGCAATGTAACATAGATATGACACATCGTGGAATTGAATTGAATATATGTAACATGTTATGGTGCCCTAGTGTGACTATAAACCAGAAGGCCCAGGGTTCAAATCCCACCTCTGCCAGAGGGTCCCTGAGCAAGGTCCTTAACCCACAATTGCTTGGATTATAAGACTGTATTAATTGTATGTCACTCTTGATTAAGGGCGTCTGTTAAATGACTTAATTGTTAATGTTACATGGCCAGTGTCCATCTACGTTCCATTGGGTAAATTTGTCTGTCCAAATGTCCAGTGTGAGTGTGGTTTACTAGAATTGATTTATCCTTGCTCCTGTCATGAGTAGTCATTTTATTTATGGATAAATACATCCTGAAGTGTCAATCAACATTGTCTTAGTGTTTGAGCCCTTTAAAACTATTAGATAGGAGTTATGATGTTAAACTAGGAAAGGCATAAAATTTAGACAAACCATCTACGGAAACCTGGCTAGCAATGGCAGTTGACACTAGGGGTGGGCGATATGGCCCTAAAATAATATCAGGATATTTTATTTTTTTAAAGTTTTTTAACATACAATTGCAACAAAATATATTTTATACTTTGAATAATGTTACAGACCTTTTGCATAACTTGCATATGACTGTATTTTGTTGTACATCTGATATTCTGTACCAAAACCACCTCCACACTACAGAAGTCGCTGCCCTTTTTGGGACAAACTTCACCTCCACACGACCCACACACCGCTCTGCCCATGTGTCACGTAATGGAAGTACTCCATACTCTGTGTAAATCTATTATGTATAGACGTCGAAATATCACAATATTGAAGTTTTATATCGTCTAAAAATTATACCGGTATTATTGCGAACTATGCGATTTGGCACACCTCTAGTTGAGACACATTCTGGTATTGATTTATTGGATAAAATAAAAATGCATAACATCTGTTATCAACCGACAGCATGTGACTGCACTGCAGCAGGATTTGTAAATAAGTTGCAACTATAGATGTTGATCTCTGTGTGCTGTAATCCTGTACTGGCAGTCTGCTGTATCACTTACAGCTGCGAGGAGATAATGCGTATATAACAGATACCTCAGACACAGCCTGCCCAGTCCAGGACACTCCACAATGCTTAGATTCAAACTTTCTGTTTGCAGCTATAAATCTTCATGGTTTTGTGTTCGTGTGTTGTCTGCAGTGAGAGGTTCAAAGCCTGGTAAAAATGTGCAGCTGCAGGAGAACGAGATTCGTGGCCTGTGTCTGAAATCTCGTGAGATCTTCCTCAGCCAGCCCATTCTTCTGGAACTGGAGGCCCCTCTAAAGATCTGTGGTAAGATTAAAGAAACACACACTTGCTGTTGATATAGCCACGGTGTTCAGAACTATGTGAGAAGGGAAGAGGAAATGTTAGATAGTGATACACCGATCAGGCGCCCTTAATCTTTGTTTAAGGAAATTAAGTTAGCAAGCGGGAAATCTGCTGCAGCTGTTTCCCTGTACAGTTCATGTATCAGCTTTGTGAGCGTAGTTTTGCATTATTATCAGCTTCATCTAAGTGAAACGATCTAGTTAAATTAAATTAGAACAATGCCATAAAATGTGATATTTTGAGTAAATAATAAGAGCATTATGTTAAAAATCATCAGTGTGAACACCAGCTAACGAGACAAGCAGCACCATTCATGCTGCTTAACAGCAAGCATTTGCAGTTTAGAGCCATATAATGTTATTAATAAAGTGTTAACGATTAATTTTTGTGGAATAATTTATTCATGGTTTTCCTGTATGTTTCAGTTTGTTTTAAAGTTTGAGTAATATCAATGTAATAGGTATTGAATAACCACTTTTATTAAAGCCCCAATTATACACTGCGCACAAAAATACATATGAAGCTGAATCCACAAGAACTGACAATCTGATCCTGTTCATGCTCCATCACTGTCAGTGTGTTATGGCAGTCTTGGGTGACCATACACACTACTGGGGGCACTCTAGTCCAGTTTAACATTCTTCTGTTCACCCCCATGAATATATCACTTGTTACTTGCTTCTCATTTGCCAAGTCAAACAACTTTCTTTGACTTTTTATTTGCTTTTCTGATTTACTCGTTTAGTGAAAGAAAATAAATAGCTGCTTTTTAATTAAATAGTTCATTCTTTCATTCATTCATTCATTATTTTCTTCTTAATCCACATGGGGTCACGGGCCAGCCTGTGCCCACCCCGCACCTTGGGGCACAAGGGCAAGATCCTAGACGGGGCGCCAATCCTTCGTAGGGCACACACACACACACACACTCAGTCGGTCGCACACACATTCACACACCAAGGGCTACTGTAGAGACACCAATTAACCTAACATGCATGTGTTTGGACAGTGGGAGTAAACCCACACAGACAAGGGGAGGGCATGCAGACGCCACACAGAAAGGACACCGGTTGCTCCAATCTGGAACTGAATCCAGGACCTTCTTGCTGTAAGACAGCAGTGCTAGCCACCAAGCCACCCTGCTTCCCCTGCTTTTTTTAATCACTTCATATTCAGTTTGAATTATCCCCTCATTTTTGTGAGCAGTAGATAAAGAATTTAACGATAATCAACGTTTATAGATTTCAGGCACCTGAAGTGAAAACCTGAATCTCTAATTCAGACTCCGTGTAAGAGCTCACCATGCTGTCCTGCACTCGTCTCACAGGTGACATCCATGGGCAGTACTATGACCTGCTGAGACTTTTTGAGTATGGTGGCTATCCTCCTGAGAGTAACTACCTGTTTCTGGGGGACTATGTGGACAGAGGAAAGCAGTCCTTGGAGACGATCTGCCTTCTTTTGGCTTATAAGATCAAATACCCAGAGAATTTCTTCCTACTCAGGGGCAACCATGAATGTGCCTCCATCAACCGCATTTACGGATTCTATGACGAATGTAAGTGTTTACACCTTTGTATCTACAGATGCCTAATACCAAATGCGTTGATGGATTGTGTGATTCAGATGGAACCAGTTTTAACGGGGAGATTATTTATGTTAATAACAAAAGGCAGCCTGGGTAATGTGATCAATAGTTCTTAGGAAGCTCTAGCTATAACCTGTAGCTACAGTTAATGTCTTCAATTCTGTACTCTCTGGCTAGACCTGTGATAAGATGGCATTTATAATCACTCTTGGGTGAAGTTTGTCTGTCGGTAGTGTTCCAGGATCATGCCAGAATTATGGTAATAGCAAAACAGCAACTCTGATATATAAACCTATAAATACTGTAATAAAGCCTGAGTGTGGTGTTTACAGTCACAAGTCTAGAGCACATTTTATAACTTAAAGGCAATTTATTCAACTCTTTACAGAAAATATACATGCTTACTTTTATTTTTTAATCAGAGTTCTGATTGGCTGCAACGGTTGTATAAGATATTCCTTATTCAATGTAATCAGTCTTACTGGGATGATTTTACTGTTGTTCTAAAATTTGCCCTCTTTTGTACCAGAACAGTAATGTGTTCTTGCCCTCTTGCCTACTGAAGGATAGACGGCAGATAAGTTATCTGTAGCTCAGGTAGATCTTTGGTCTCAATATAAAAGGGCAGAATGTGGAGGTATGAAATGTGCTCTTTCCAGTAAATGAAATTGCAACAGCAATAGCGTCATGGCCAGAATCTCTAAACCCTTCTGATTCTGAAATTTGGCAGTAATACGGCAGTATTAAATTCCCATGAAATAACATGAGCGTGTTGTTTTGTAGTCTTTCAGTGCCAGTAAGAACCTGGCTCCTTGTGTTAACACACAGACCAAGCAGTCATTTAAAACTGGTGCTTCAGGTTTGCTATTAAGCATTATAAGCTTTATGATTGACAGATTGTGTGGCAGAGTTTTAGTGTACTTGCTAATTCCAGACGGAACAGCGTCCTTGATTCTCCCAGTCTTACGTAATGCACCAAATGGCACAAATCGCACGTTGCCAGCTCCATCTCCTCCTTGAGATTTATGAAATGTTTTGTTTACGGTATAATAATTTGTTGTATTAAAACATTGTTTTGACGTGAGGGGCATGGCCTCAGCGCAGCTGCTCTCTGTACAGTGAATTAAGGTTTGTTGAGATCAATACTACGTGAGCAAGACAGTAGAGCATCACCAGGGGGATGTGGAAGTCATATTATTTTTAGCATGCAGTCCTCTCTGTAGAGAAGTGTTCCCCTTGCACCAGCCGTTCCACATAAAAAAATAACACCGTTATCTCTTAATGTTGATTACATAACTGGTGAGTGTGCTGACCTGTGTTTCCAGGCCGGAGGCGCTATAACATTAAGCTGTGGAAGACTTTCACTGACTGCTTTAACTGCTTGCCTATTGCTGCCATTGTGGATGAGAAGATCTTCTGTTGTCATGGAGGTGGGTGTGGCTGGCTGGTTAAAATTAAGTAAGCCTACAGAAAGTGGAAAGAAGAACTAAGAAAACAGCTAACTTAAGCTGGAACTCACTGCTTTCAAGCAGAGATGCTGCCTTCACAGAGGGCCAGTACACCACAGGGTTCTGTAAACACACAATCCAACATTCATCTGGGATTGTAACCCACACCCTGAGGAACATCTCTAGCACTTGGATCTCATCAATAGCAGTGTTAGTGTTTTGCTTTCTCTGGACTCATACTATTGATATAAGAATTTAACTCTTTTACGTTGTAGTTCCTCAGTGTGACTTGCTTAGGTATTAAGCTCGTTCTCAGCAGTAACCTGATTCCTGTTAGTGATGCTTTGGTCTGTTACCTACATTGGTTGTAAGAAACAGTTCTTTTCATGTAACTTGGGGCTGTGAATCCCGAGCTTGAACCAGATCATTCATTCATTCATTCATTCATTCATTATCTTCTGCTTAATCCACACGGGGTCGGGGGCCAGCCGGTGCTACCCGGCAACTCTGGGCACAAGGGCAGGAACAACCCTAGATAGTTTGCCAATCCATCGTAGGGCGCGCACACACGCACAGTCATGCACACAGTCACACACTAAGGGCCACTTTAGAGACACCAATTAAACTAGCACGCATGTCTTTAGAATGAGAGAGGAAACCTGAGTACCCAGAGTAAACCCACACAGACACGGGGATGAGATGACAGGCAGACTGCACACAGAAAGGACCCAGACCGCTCCACCCTGGGATTGAACTTGGGACCTTCTTGCTGTGAATGCTTCCCACCGAGCCACCATGTCGCCCACAGATCTTTCAGCTAATTGTTAAATGCATTCTTAAAATATGCTGTCAACAAATCAGAGAATGGTGTTGAAGTTAAGTATTAACGGAGCTCATATTTGCTACACGTACGCTTTAAGCAGTGTTGTTTGTTTGCATGTTTAAGAAATGCAGCTGAAAATTCTCTGGGGATCCACAGCCACATGGACTGGTTTTGACATCAACCGATCTAAACGTAACAAAACATCACTAACTGTTTACTGTGTTTACTGTTTACTGTGGAGAACGAGATTTATCTTTAGGCTTTAGTTCAATACACAGTTGTGCTGTACAGTAGAAATTGTCATTAGCCACAGTGTGAATAAAGCTGGGTTGTGACTCTCTTGTCATATGTGGCAGGTTTGTCTCCCGACCTCCAGTCCATGGAACAGATCCGGCGGATCATGAGGCCCACGGACGTACCTGATCAGGGCCTGTTGTGCGACCTGCTCTGGTCCGACCCGGATAAGGATGTACTGGGATGGGGCGAGAACGATCGCGGCGTCTCCTTTACTTTCGGCGCAGAAGTGGTGGCCAAATTCCTACACAAACACGACCTGGACCTCATCTGCAGGGCCCACCAGGTCAGTCTCATTTTTAATTAACCACTCAGAGTACCTGCTGGCTCTACACTAATTCCAAATTTGAAGCGTGCCCAGGGTACATAATGCACTGCCATTGACCTGCATGAAGGCTGTATGATTAGCGCTATATTTACTGTAATTTGGTAGTTATTGATTAATTAAAAAAAGGTTGGAAGTCGTTTTGTGTTTCAGGAAAAGGGAGGGGGGGGGTATAAAACTTTGCAAGTTGTCCTGTTTAATTTGGCCACAAGACTAAATCAAGGTCACAAAATTCTATTACATGCGCACCATTTGCATTCATACTACTTTCTGTCTTTGTGACTTTGTTTGCTGTTCTGGAAAGAGAACCTGCATGTGTTTTAATTACAGGTTTTATCTGAGCTCATGGAGGTTAACTGCTTGAGTAATAATTATTTAAAGTCTTCATGTGAATGCATTATAGACATTAAAAGTCTGTATCATTAGGCTGTGGTATCAAAGGATTGAAAATCTGTGCTCTTAGATGTATTATTTTTTTTTTCGTTCAGGAGTACGCTTCCTTTTTGGCGAAAGGTTTGTTGTGGATCAAACCAGACACACAACCTTGGTTTATATGAATACACAATGTTGTACACGTTGTGTTCTTGGGATTGTTGACTTAACCTTGTTGTCTGGGTGGTCCAGATAACAAGCTTAATTTTGGTGATAATTGGTAGTGTAGATGGAAGACTGGGTGTAAACAAACATGAAGGACTTCAGAGCAAAATTGCATGTTGGTTTACCAACCTGAGCCTGAAGCGTCATCGATTGTGCTTATACACACCTGTTAGCTGTGACTTCAGCTGCTGGTGCATGACCAATAACAATGATATCAGCAGAGCTTTAAAATAACTGGTTGCCATTGTTTTGTTTTGACTCTTTAGATTTTTTATTCAAGGGTGGTGTCACTTATTTACACTTAGTCACTAAACAGACAAAACTTTCAGAGTGACGTACAAGTGCTACAATATTACAGTCCAAGCAATTGTGGGCTAATGTCCTTCACAATGGCAGACTGGCAGAAGTGAATCCTGAGTTCTGGATTCTGTCGTCCAATAGACTACCACAACCCCACCTCCATTCTGTGTTTATAGGGAAAACGCTGGTCTCTGTAGAACTCCATGTTCCATTACTGGGGTTTATAAAACAAATCCCATCAATCCAAACAGTGTAGGACCTGATGGAGAGACAGTGAGTGTCAACAGTGGCTAAATACTATTAGATGACCTCCCATGACCTTATTTTACCTCTTGTAATTGTATCTAGTTGTAGAAGCCTTGTAGGCTTGCTGAAAGCAAGACTTTATACACACCACCCTCTTATGGGACTATTCCTGATTGTAGAAGGGTTGACTTGGCATAACCATGCCTGCCTTTTCTGGAAACGTAAGCTCTTTTAGTCCTTGTCCCTGGAGTGAGAGAAAGTCCCCTACTGTTTGAGAATGACTTTTCAAGATCATATGTTCTGAAAGCATATCCAGGCCTCATAAATTACAGCCTTTGACCTCCTTATTGCACTACCTGAATAAAGATGATGGTGCATCACTCATGTTTATGAGCATGAATTATATTCCCATGAACAGTTGAGCTTGGAGATTGTAATTGCTTTTTTTTTTATTTTATTTTTTAATCTGCACGCAAATGTTTAAACCAATTGTCTGGTATAGTGTCACTGTAAATAATGGCAGGATTTTTGAAGACATCATTACACAGGAGAGAGCAAAATACTTCTGCTCAAGCTCTCACATGGTTGTCTGCTGAAATATTTCTTGTTGAACAAATCATCTGGCCATATTGAAGAATAAGCAGTGGTTTAAAAGACAGTTGCATTTTAGATGGCACAACAGTGTGATGCTGGTGAACTCAGTAGATCAACAATATTTTTAAAATCAACTGGATTTCTTCTGATGTTTGCAGATTTGCTTTCTCTTATTCTCTCCTCACATGTAAGGTATGGTCCTGTGTTCCTGTGATCCTCTTTAAAATTAGCTCTGTCATGTCATTTTCTCCTGTAGGTGGTGGAGGACGGTTATGAGTTTTTTGCCAAGAGGCAGCTGGTGACACTTTTTTCTGCCCCAAACTACTGTGGGGAGTTTGACAATGCCGGTGCCATGATGAGCGTGGATGAGACCCTCATGTGCTCTTTTCAGGTATGTGGAAATCTCTGAAATGAGATGAAATGCTTTTGCTTTGTGCATTTGTTGAGGAGTTTTGGCAGATTTTTTATACTTAATGCCGCCTTAGTTTCTGTAACATCATGCAGCATAGGTAAAAATGTTAAAATCTGATTTTATTCTGATTATATACTTGCTACGTTGTAAACCAAACCCAGATTTTTTTTTTATTGACCTTTGCGGTCCTTGATTGACACACACACATTCATTATCGATGAACGCACACAGACAGTGACTTTAGATTGCTTTTCTAATGTCTGTAGACAGCTTAAAATGATTCCACATGGATGTTCAAACCCATGCAGTAGAATGAAGGTATGACGTAGCAAATCTGTAGTATGAAATGTACAACTATGCAAATACAGGTATGTGCCGTTTAACGTCTGGTCTGCATTTTGAGAAACCGGATGTCGACGAAAATAGGCATTAAATATAGTTAGTCTAGATATTTATATTTTATTTTAAACAATAGTATTAATTATAACACAAACTGAAAACATCTAGTACAGTACTATATTGTACAATACAGTAATTCTTATCAGGTATTTTTATTAAGCTTTTTTTCTGACTTTCAAGATTCTCTTTTAAGCAAGTATCGCAAGGGTTTGCTCGTGCTGATTTTCTGTCATTCAGACGTGGTTTTGACAAGACAGATTTTATCCTATTATAAATTTTGATGCTGCGATAAAAATACAACATTCTTTTCTGAGCATATCAGCAGTGCTTAAAGAACACTGAGCAACTGAATGTTTCAATAGAAAGAGTGTAATTAGTTATATTTAATCATTTTATAAAGGTTTTTTTTTAGGTTTTATAAACATTTAAAACAAAAGTCATTAAGTATGGGATTATATTTGAAATATTTTTTTTTAAAGAATCTGTCATTACTGATGCAATTTGTCTATGATCACACATCAGGGTGTGTGTATATATATGTATATATATATATGTGTGTGTGTGTGTATGTATGTATGTATGTATGTGTGTATATATATGTGTGTGTGTGTGTGTGTGTGTGTGTGTGTGTATATATATACATATACACACACATATATATGTGTCGATAATTGCCGACATGACAAGTTTTTATCTGCGGTTTTGTGTTCGCTGTTTGTGAAAGTTTCATTCTAGACTGAATTCATTC
>JAVSBV010023684.1:0-11959 GCA_033117975.1 Parotocinclus spilosoma | reverse complement strand
CACACACACACACACACACACACACACACACACACACACACACACACACACACACACACACACACACACACCTGTAAGTGAGGCGTATTGTGTAAAGACATCAGACGGTTCAGGTCCAAGCATGATGAAGACATCGATGATGCCACTCTCAGAGATCCAGCGCACATCAGTTTGAGGAGTCTCACTGGAACCCTGAACAAAGTCCAGCATCTTCCCAAACACTGTCTGTAGCAAACATGGCAACACAAACACAAGATAAACAAAACTGTACAACATATTTGACATATTTAACAATTAACTGGAATGTTTGTATTAGAACTACACACGCCAGCCACTTTAATATGTACACTTGTTCAACTGCTTCTTAACACAAATATCTAATTAGTCAATCATATGGTAGCAAACTGCATTTAGGCAGGAAAACAACCTGCTGAAGTTTAAACCGAGCATCAAAAAGGAAGTGATTTAGTAGTGTTATTTATCTATTTATTTTATTTACTTATTACTTTAGCATCAAGGGCTATGTTCACGACCGTCACAATGTTATATCAATACACGAGTCGTGGGCCAATTTAAAGCGGGCAGTTAACCTAACGCACATCTTTAAAATGGGGGAGTAAAACAGAGTAAACCCACACAGACACATAGGATATGCAAAACCTACAAGGTTTTGAGGTTAGGATTGAACTGGGTATCTGTGGACGACTGTACCAAAAATGGGGATTTAAATGTGGCATGGCTGTTGGTACTAGAAGGGCTTTTCGGAGTATTTCAAATCTTACTTTGCCAGCAGTGTTGGAGCTAATGTCCACCCAGGTCTCGGCAGCGTTGAGCCAGAAGATGCCCATGGTTCTCTGTGTGTTATGAGCCAGCATGACTGGCACTGATCCATATAAAGCCATAGGGTTATAGAGTTCATACTGAAATACATCCAAATTGTACAACCTGTACGGGTCTCCCCCACTGCAAGAAAAGAGAGCAGAGAGCATTAGTGTGAAGCAATAGTGGAATATCTGAAGCAATTGCCCCCATTTTAAATGTTGCCTTTATAACAAAAAAAAGTAATTTTACATAAATGCTAGTGCTATTTATGGACAATATAGGCCTATTGCAAACTATTTATTTAATTATACTTTTATTAGAAACAGCACATGCATCCGGTTATCTCATGTTATTACACCTGTTCACGCATGGGTTTAAACAACCGAATCTGCATTAACACATAATTAGTAAAGTTGTGCATGAACCCAAATGTTCCAAAAGCATTTACAATTGAGAAAAGATCCTTACTAAAAGCTAAAAGAAAAAAATCACTATACATGGCTCTCTAAGATCTAAAATCATTTCCAGGTCCAGGGCAAACATGCGACGGAAGGCACACAGTTCTAGTAACTTCAAAAAAGTTCCTACAGTGCAAAAGCTTCTAAATGGGCAGAAGGCAGGGTCTTTTCTCAATGCACAAGAACCGGGTCATGCAAGTGTGTAGTTACTGACATTTATGTCATTTAGCAGATACCCTTTCACAGAGCAACTTCCAGTTATTACAGTCAAGCAGATATGGGTTAAGGGCCTTGCTCAAGAGCCCAACAGTGGAAGCTTGACAGAAATGGGATTTGAAAAATGGACCTTAGTAGTCCAGGGTAGTCATTTCCAAATAAATCCGTAGAACTATTTGGTGCGAAACTGGCTATAGAGCACTACATGAGCTGTTGTCACCTACCTAGAATGATGTACAATATGAAAAGCTGATATTCAGGTTCATTCAACACTATTATACCCTTTGGTTGCACAGTAGATTTTACTTATAGTAATAAACTACACTGAGCAATTCTTTGTTACAAACCTTTAAAAAAAAAAACAAAAAAAACAACAACAACTAACACTTCAGAAAACTATACAGCAGTGTGTACAGTATACTTACTCTGTGGTTTTCAGCTTAAGGCTATCTGCATGTTCTGGTATGCCATATACATGTTCTACTCCAGGCAAGGAAAAGTCTAAACTGATCGATGTTGGGCCTAAGAAGAAGAGATCGTAAATTATTTATCAGTCTTACCTTGTAGTATGTCTTTATAATTCAAAGATAAATAAAAACTGTAAACAGGCGAGTGTCCACCCAAGCCATATATAATTCATGACTGAAAGACAACTAGCACAAGTGAACTTTTGTGACACCTGCTTACAGATGAGAGAATCAGTCTTAACAGGCAGAAAACAACACTGTATACATTTCACTTTCGTTTTAGTCGAGTATTTTACAGAATATACAAAGATAAGAATTACTGTACTGTAGAGTAAGGTTCACTTATTGTGTTATAATAAACCATGTTGTTTAGAATAAAATACTATGAGCAACAAACAGGGGTTAGACAATGAAACTGAAACACCTGGTTTTAGACAAAGGTTTGGCTATAGCAGCCCGACCCTGTGGATCCCGACAGACAGTTCTGGTGGAAACAGGAGAGTTAAGGTGCACATTTAATTCTGCCATGATTTTGGCAGCCGTGGTTTTATGTTTTCTGAATACAATCCGTGTTCGAACCCGGACATCCCTTTCAGACAGCTTCCTTTTATGTCCACAGTTAACCCTGTTGGATGTGGTTTGTTGTTCTTGGTGGTATGCTGACATTACCCTGGATACCGTGGCACTTGATACATCACAAAGACTTTCTGTTTTGGTCACAGATGCGCCAGCAAGACGTGCACCAAAAACTTGTCCTCTTTTGAACTCTGGTATGTCACCCATAATGTTGTGTGCATTGCAAAATTTTAAAACTGTGCTCTTACCCTGCTAATTGAACCTTCACACTATGCTCTTACTGGTGCAATGTGCAGTTAATAAAGATTGGTCACCAGGCTGGACCAATTTAGCGATGAAACCTCCAACACGAAAATGACAGGTTTTTCAGTTTCATTGTCCAACCCCTGTATGTCTGCTGTGTGAAAAAGGCCTTCAAAAGTATTTGTGCCTAGCAGACCGAAATGTTCAATATGTGAACATATTCGTCATATATCCATTTCTTCAAGAACAGTTGGTAAAAATACAATTACGCAAAACCATTATTTACTAAAGGTCTCAGAATACTTTGGTCCCGCAAGAAAGCAAGATTTGAAAGTGGAGACAGGCAAAAACAGACCAGGAATAAACTCTTCAATAACATCTAAAAGTGGAGATACGAAGACAAAGTGGAACATCACTTTACAGACAGAGACTGTTTATCTGTTTGAAAAAGCCTCCAAACTATAACTGATAACAAAAGAAAAGCCCTCCAACTGAAGACTGATTAAGATCTATCACACAAGCTCGGCACATTTTACACCAGATTTGAAACACAAAATCTCATTTATTAACAAGCTGATGGTATTACATACCTTAAACACACATCCTTCATATTCTCAGGAATATCCATTGCTGTCCCCTCCGCAGCAGCCCCCCACACCCAGCACATAACAAACAGACTTCACACCTTCAAGCCTTGTTAATGCCCTTCAAATAATAAATAAGAGCAAAACTGCAAAAAAAAAAGCAGTCGGTGTTCTACAGTGTGAGTAAAATGTTCGCATTGCTCCTTCTTTAAAAATGCTAATCTAAAGTTCATTAAGGAGCATGCATGCAGCAAGTGATTTGAAACCCAGTATTATTAACCGTGTGTTTATTAAGCTCGAATAGAAACCTGTTCAGTGTTGCACACAACAAATTTGACAGGGCATGGCAAGAAAACCAGTTCCCATTATGCATGTCAAGTAACGCATTATAATATCTTCTAAATAACAAATGAAGCAGTGTGAGTTTGCTTCGTTTATTTGGTTGGTTTAACGCTTCTATCGGCATCAGTGGCCATTTCAGTGACACACACAAGGCTACATCTATACACAAGGTTATATCAGGACTAGTTATATACACACAAGTCAATGCCAGTTTAGAGTAATCGATAATCGAGTAACCAAACACACATGTCTTTGGACTGTGGGAGGAAGTACCTGGAGTACCCAGAGTAAACCCATGCAGACATGGGGAGGACATGCAGACTACACACAGAAAGGACTTAGGTCACTACACCCTGGTATTGAACCCGGGAACTTCTTACTGTGAGGCGGCAGTGCTACCCACCGCGCCACCTTGCCACCCCAAGCGGGTCTCAGCCTCCAGACTCAGCATTTATTCTGCACACTTGAGCACCATTAAGCTAATTACACCGTGCCAGTTTGTCTTACATTCTTGTTTCCTGCCTATTTAGCTTGGTTTCCCTTGTGCTTTGTTCTGTGCATGTTTGACTCACATGAGGGACCTGCTTCCATCTTGTGTGCATCTTAGTCCACGCTCCATGATGTGTGTATCTAAATTCAAGCTCCAGGACAAGTAAGCCCTACTTTAAGCTCCTACTTAATGTTTGTAGTTATCAAGTCTACCAGTATTTGTAGAGTTTCTGGAGACTAACAAGTGTCAGAAGCCAGCTCCTCTTTATGACTGCGTCACCAGGCATCAGGGTGGATTACATTCTCTGTGGCAACTCCCTAAATGTGGTCCCTTCTACACTTACCCATACACACATGCCATCTGGAGTGGACACTGTCATCTACACATGCTCCCCTTTGTGTCTTCTTTGTTTTGTCTATCTTTCTGTAATAAATCCCCTTTTCTGTTAAGTCATGGTCAGTGTCGTTTGTGAGTCAGCATTTTGGGTTTCATTTGAAGAAACCATCAGGCTCGCCATCTGTGATCCTTTACAGAATAGCAGCTTTCGGAACGTGACAACCCTTGTTTTTCATCATGACAAGCATTTGAAGGTACCTTCGTCTGCTTGAACCGGAAACCAGACAACCATCACAGGAGTAATAACGCAGTGCCTAAGGATGCAAGCAAGGAGCCAAAATGCAGGAAGACAAGAAGACTGATTTTATCTGGCTGAAGTTTGAACCTGACAAAATGTTCTGCCAGTGGTGGCGTGAAGCTGAAAGCAAACACTCGAGAAATCTTTGTGCCGGGCTGATCACTCGAAAACACAAACGAGAGCACAATTTTTCTCGTCATCACACATTTGGCAGAGACATGTATGTCAAAAAAATACAAAGCACCTAAAAGGTTATGGCAAAAATGGAAACATTTGTAAGGGGAAAGCAATTTTATGCACGTTAACGGCAAGCATTTGCAAGGATATGCGTTTTTTTTATTAATTAAAACGAAGTATTTTGTTCATACAGTAGTTCATAAAGGTTGCATGTAGGTTGCATTTAAGTAAATAATAACTATCTTACCAGACAATGATTTTGGTAGAAGTTAAAGTTAACTCAGAATAGCAGTTGAGAAAAGTCTTAACATATCTGCAGTACTTAAAAAGAAAAAGTCTGTGGAACGATGATGCAGTGATAAGCATTTACATTTGCAGCATTTAGCAGACACCCTTATCCAGAGCAACTTGCAACTGATACAGTCTTACAATCCAAGCAATTGTGGGTTAAGGGACTTGCTCAGAGACCCCATTGTGGCAGCTTGGCAGAGGTGGGATTTGAACCCTGGACCTTCTGGTTCAAAGTCTTAACCTTAACCACTAGGCTACCACAGTCCTATCAGCACTGCCCCTTATAGCTCCAAAATCCCCGATTCGATGCTGACACTGAGACCTGCCTTTGTGAAGTCTGCATGTCCTTCCTGCTTGTGTGGGTGTTCTCCGTTTACTCCAGTTTCCCCCAAATTCCAAAGACATGCTTAAAGGTTAATTGGTGTGTCCAAAGTACCCTTAAAATATGAAAGTGTTAAGTTAATGATGTTAATAAAAAGGCAAGCAGTTTTTGATTTTTAACAATAATGAAGTTTATTCAATTAAAACTGTAAACTTGCTTAAAAACTGACCCTTATACGCATATAAATAAGGTAATCTTGCCTTGTGGCTCGAGTTTGGATGGGGATTTTAAATGACAATATTTTTGTATATTTGACTAAGCATAAGACACACTTCACCTGGTTATTCATTTATGCATTTATTCGTTTCTTATCGACATGTTCCTGATCTGGGTCGCAATAGCCGGTGCCTAGCTGTCAACATACAGTGGTGGGCAAAACAATCCTAGATAGGAGACTGAGGAGTTCAAGGCCGGGATCGGACCGGGGTGTTGCTGGCAGATGACCACACTAACTGCTGAACCAATCTTTAAAAAGTAATAATAAATCAAATCAAATAAAAAAGTTTCTTGCAAATATGGCTGCAGTAGAAAATGCGGTCTATTTCCGATTCTATGATAAAAAACAGGTATCAAGGGAAATGCTACTTATGTCGACCCTGTCGTCATCTTAAATGCCTGAACATGAATGGGAATCAAAACATATGCACTGATATGCTTAGCCAGCCAGCGATCTAACTTGCAAGTTGCATGCTTGCTTTCTGTCGCAGAAATACGTTTTTGGGTTTTTTTGCATTAACAACAAAAGAAGAAGATATATTAAAAGAAGTAATAAATATCAGTATAATATCAATATCGTAAAAGTGAAAGCTAACAGAATTTTTACTCAAGAATAGATACTTCAAGAAATACCTAAGTACTATAATGAAGTATTACTACTTTGTTGCATGACATCACTGCATTACAGTCTCTTGCAAAGGGTCAGAACTCAATGTCACTGCCCAAGACACCCTAGGGTCCTCCAACAAAACAAACCAAATCCATTAGTGAACTAACTGTCATTACTTGATGCTAAGAGTAGTTCAGGAAATAAAGAAAAACATTTGGGCTCGTAGTTTTCCATGCGCTCAAATCAAATTAAAAAGGTTAAAATCTTACAGTAGGACCTGACTGTGCAGGGCAACATGCCCTCATCTTCAGGGCATCACTGTCTCTATACATAAAGAATGCCACATGGCTTTAAACCTATTCCTCCTTGTAGAAAATCAAGCATTTAAAAAAATAAAATAAATCCCAGACCTGTTCCACTCATCCACTCTTCCAATCAACCTTTTCCGATTGTCAAACCCTTGAAGTCTATCACTGCTCCTTACATTGACTCATTTCAATGTGCACACAGAGATTGAAGGATAATGTGGGGAACATGGTTATACACTGCATTCTACAGCATCTCAACCTTAAGGGTCACATATACCAGAATCCTGTCAGAATTTCCCCCATATATTTCCTGTAATATACTCTTAATATTATCAGTTATTCTGTGCAGTTGCTTTACTTATACAACAGATAGTTCCAACCTGTCAATCTAATTGGTCTTTTCTACACGAAAATAGTATCACTGTATTGACTACCGCGTTGTCAAGTAACAACAACCTGTATGCGCACAATATACAATAATGTTACAACATTTAAAAATAACTCAATTCTATTGTTTTAATTATTAATGAATTGTATTCTTTTTTCCTTTAAGCTTATTTGTACTTCGCATTTCAAACTAGTGTTGTAGCGAATAATAATGCGTCATTATTAATTGTATTATTAATGTAGAAAATATCCTATTTTAGCATACTGTAGTGTACTATTTCAGTACCACTCCATGCATGCTCACATTTGGATTATAGTGTGTTATACATGCCTTTGGAAACACGATATCCACAAATAAAGAAATAAACATAACATTAAGCTGAATGATGACGGATACGGTATGTGCTCTAATTTATAGCCTCACCGCACCGACTACGAACACAGAAACAAATGACACATTGGTCGAAAGCAAGATGATCGGCACTATTTAGAGACCATTGTGTGTCCATAACAGAGTCCTTGTGTACAGTTTGATCCTAGCAGCAGTTTAAGTAGGTAAATCCACCTAATAGGCAGAAGTCAGTCACAGTGATCAATTGACCAATGCTGTGCAGGGTAGGAAATTGTTACTGTTGAACTACAGCAACTCATTTGTTGTGGACCTAATTTTGGGTGGAAGATATTGTTATTATTACAGCATATTCAGTTTAGGGTTTCTTTTATTTATTTTGTATGCTTATCTTATACTTAAAAACTGTTATATAAAAGCAATAGAATGCCAGGTTGTGTGTTGTTACAAATAACATCACAGCTGATTTGATCAAATTAGCACATCTCCTCACACGTTCTGTTGTTTGACATCTCCTCACACATTCTGTTGTTTGACTCTGCAATATTTGTATACCTTTGTATATTATTACATTTTGCTTTAGACTGTATACACCCACATGCAAACTTTATGTATCATTACTGCTACGAGATGTGGTGGTGTTTATTAGGACCCACATATGCGGAATAAACGTATCCCACGACGTATAGTAATAATGGGGAAATAATATAGAACAACTGAAAAGGGATGAAGAGTGGAGCGTAAGGCTCCTAACACAAAAAACTAAAGGAAAAAGGGGCGCGCCAGGGTTGCATCCCGAGTAAGAGAAACGCGCGAACTTTTCGCGAGAGGGCGCCAAAGCGCCAATCGGGGCAGGGATGCAGAGAGCACGGTTTGAGACGTCTCTCAAATGGCAAGGCATGGAGGTAGTCCAAATGCCAGGGAGCGAGCGTAAGCTCGAATGCACATGCAATCAAGGAACGCCATGCCAGGGCACGTCTTATAGAGTGCGTGCTGCCGGGTGGCCACTCTAGCCAGGGCGTTTCTGGAGTTAGCAGCCGACTAGAGTGAGACTCAAGAGCGCGCACAAGCGCTGGAGCGCCGGGACGCCATACCAGGACGCGTATGCTTTTAACGCCCTACCGGGTGGCTGCTCTATCCGGAGGTTATCTCGGGGGTTACCCGCCCATACAAGTCCTTTGGCACTAAAAGCCCCCAGAGCTTTACCACTATCTCTAGGGAACGCGGAAGGGCGCGAGGGCGCCGGTGGTCGGACGCACAAAGCGAACTGAGATGGAATCCCGATGGAATGATGGCGACCTGGCGCCGAACAGCGCTAAAACCCATGCCTATATAGCACGAGAAGCAGCTGTTTGGAATCAGGTCGGAATCACTCAAACACACAAAAGTAAGATCTTTCCGCTTATTCTTTCACAAATGTTTGTAAAGACACACCGCATGGAGAGTTACTTTATTTTATACACTTGTGGCAATATGACTGAAGGAAACCCCCAAATTCATTGATGATGATGTGTCTTAGTACTTTTGTCCATACAGTGTATGTTTTCCCTTTTTGGTTGTTTGACCACATTAAGAATACTGCTCCGTAATCTTCAAAGATACCCCCACTTACAGTAAAATATGTGATATTCTAGCATATTCTACTCTTATAAATCACCCATTTCCTGTAAGTCAGTTTGTCACATTTTTGCACCTACTGGAGCTTCCTCAGTCAAGTGAAAGTGCTGCTTTTGTGAATAGGAGCTGCAACATCAGCTCAGCAGTAAGCCCACACAAGCTTACCTGAATTGCAATGTCAAGTGAACATAGCGAGAAAAACTCTTTTTTTTGCAGAATTGTATATCCAAGCTACATGTGGGAGCAACATCTGCACAGTTCCTCAGGAGTTCTCATGAGTTCCTCATGGGTATCCTCATGGACACGGTTTGGTGGCAGATGTGCCACACAGGAAACATGCGTATGAAGTGTCGTGAAGCACATTCTGAAAACTTTTTACTCAGGAAAAATGTTGCTCTCCATTTAGTTTAATTTAAAATCTGGTTTAGGTGGATGTCCTAAGAACACAATAGAGATGCATCAATTGCATTTAATTGGCCGATTTTTCTCATTCTGTCTAATAACTATACATGACAGCGTAGAGACATCATTTCTAAATCTCTAAATAGTTTTCTGGCTATACTATTATTAGCTTTGTGACATGAGCCACACAAATACCAATCACTGCAAACTTGCTTAAAGTGTATTTCATTACAGTTTTAATAAGAGCCTTTTACAAGTTAGTCCCAGGGTACAAGTACAAGCAAAAAAGCTGAACGATAACTCACATAGATATATAAAAAAGATCACAGATGCACCAAGAACCCCAAAATCATTTCTAGTTGGCAACACGGTGCCTCATCGTCAGCTTCATCAAACCCACTTTACTGAGATACATACCCCGGTACAATGTTGCTGGCTCCACGGCAATAAAAAGTGATCACTCTATTCTGGATCGCTGAGCAGAACCTCAGGCCATGCCAAGAAAATGGTATAGAGGAACTGCATTTCCCTTAGTGCCCAACCAGTTTTTTTATTTGCACTTGATAATGGACATCTGAAAATATTTTTAAAAATGTCAACAATGCTGCTGGAAAGTTAATGATAGCTCATAGCTACATGTTTTGGTTATCCACTTCTAACCACATAACCTACCAAAATGGCATATTATACCACACCACAACACCACAACAGTGTTTAGTGGCAATTTGTTTTTTATTTCTCATCCACTGCAGAGTAACACCCACTGTAGTGTTAAATCACAAAATCTATTTTATTTTGAATTATTTCTATACCCCTATGACTGACTCTAAATTCTGTGTGTGACTTAGTATGACAAGCAGTGTAGAAATACCCCTGGTTAACTCAGAGGTTTGGTTGAGAAACAATGGTCTGCAGTGGTGTTTGCAGTTGGGTTCATCAGTAGCAGTAAGGAGAAAACTTAAAGCCACAGAATATAACAACTAGGGGAAGGTGTTTTTTTCTGGTTTAGTATAGCGGTGTCCTTGCAAAGTCCATAAAGAATGAAGAAATAGTTTCTGGAGTCTGCTGTGGCAGCACTTGCCTGCAGTGCTGACCTCAATCCCACCCAAAAGTTTAGTGATATGCCAGAATGGCAAAAATAAGTCAAGATAAGTCCTCAACCACAGTAACGTTCTTAAAAAAGAATTCTGATTAAGTGGAAATTGGAGTTTTATTGGAAATGTTGGAGATTCTAAGACTGAACGTTTCAGGATAACAGATAGGTCTAAATGCCTTCTAGTTCGAGACTAAGACACATTTACAATCAATCCAACCCAGTAAGTCAGGAGAGTTCACAGACTTTCATGTACCCGTTCCAATTAAGGCAACTTCACATATTCTTCTCACCATAATTACCGATAAAATTGCAATGGTATTTAATAAGCAACAAGTGTAAAGAAAGATCATTCATAATGTTATGAGATGTGGTAGGTTTTTTATTTAGGACCCAAGTATGCGGGATAAGCATATCCCACGACGTATAATAAAAATGGGGAAATAATATAGAACAACTGAAAAGAGCAAAAGAGCAGAGCGTAAGGCTAGAGGATAAAGGGGCGCGCCGAGGTTGCGTCCCGAGTGGGAGCAACGCGCAAACTGGTCGCAAGACAGCGCCAAAGCGCCAGTCGGGGCAGGCATGCAGAAAGCACAGTTTTGGGACGTCTTTTAAATGGCGAGGCAGGGAGGTAGTCCAAACGCCAGGGAGCGAGCGTGAGTTTGAATGTGCATGCAATTATATGAAAGCCAAACCGGAACACCGGTCTTATAGAGTGCGTGTTACCTGGTGGCTCCTCTAGCCGGGGTATATCTCCAATCAGCAGCCGGCTAGAGTCAGACTTAAGAAAGCGCAAAAGCGCCGGACGCGTATAGAGGAGGACGCCGAAGCGCCAGAGGGCGAGCCTGAGCCTGAACGTGCACGTAGTGCCGGGGGGGGGGGATAAATCGCGGAAGTGGTCGAAGCACAAAAAGGCGAGCATATAAGCTCAGGGCGCGCTTGTAGCACGAGTGTGAATAGCACACAAAAGGCGCAAAGAGCCAGAACACGAAAATAAACTCGGATGCGCGAGGAGCGCGGACGCGAATAGGGCTCGCCAGAGGGCGAGCATGAGAACCCATTTAGGACGAACACACGGCTGGAGTGAGGCTAGGTAGGTGCCGACGACTGAAGAGCGCTAGCTCAAAACGTGCGAGGAGCGCATGAGTAAGGAACGGGGAAACCCTCAACGTGCCCCTAACAAACTAAATACCATGGGGGTTGCCCACTCATACCAGTCCTTCGGTACTAAAAGCCCCCGGAACTTAACCACTATCTCTAGGGAACGCGGAAGGGCGCCGGTGGTCAGATGCGCG
>JAVSBV010023675.1:0-11960 GCA_033117975.1 Parotocinclus spilosoma | reverse complement strand
TAATTTACTGGTAATAAACTTTTAGTGAAGTCTTACTGTATGCTTCGTTATGTACCAGTATTGTAAAGTGTTACCGATATCTGTAATGTTGATGTAACTGATGAAAAGACATCATTGTAAATAGTGAGATAGGTAGCACCTCCTTTCATTTAGATATTTTTTACTTTCTTACATATACAGTATGATCATTACGTTTATAGATGCAGAGTTTCATTACATATTTTGTCAATAATTGTACATATGCAGCTGACTGACGGCTCATGGTCCAATTTAGGGACACTGTATTTATCAATGAGAATAAAACAAAGATGATGATTGTCATATTCTGGAGAACCTGTGCTGACAGTTTTACATGCAGATGTTTGCTGAGATTATTTGGATTTCTCTACCTAACATTTTCTTCTTGACCATCATTGTTGAGTTTGGAAGGTTACTCCTCACCAGTATATGTGGATGAACCCTTCCACCACTCTCACTGACTCTTTACCCTGAGGCCAAGCCAACCCACCCTGTAACTGAATTATAATATTCAATTCAAATGCTAATACAAACATCAAAGTCCAAACATATAAAAAAATAATCATGCCAGTAAGGATGGGAAGCAAAGAGATTAACTCATTACAAATCATTGTAGGGAAAAAGTCCACCATCTTCTTGTAGCTTGCTTTCAGTATAAAGCTTGTTTTCGACAGCTGCCTTTACATTCACGTGACTAATACCAGTCTTGAATTACTCTTCGGTTCTACTTTCAGTGAGATGTGTAGAAAAGATCATATTCCGGTTACAGCACCTGGAATATTATCTGGTAGAGATCAGAGGTTAGAGGCACTGAGGTTTATCAGCTTTGCACCTCTGTGCAGGTGAGAGCTACGGAGTTTATATTACTGTTGGTCGTGTGATACTAAAGCTCCTTCTATGCAAAATAAAGGGAGAGCTGAGTTCCCATCAACTTGCCAGAAACAGAAGATGCAATGCATAGTTACAAGCAGAAGAACAGGGAGGAGGGGGGCACAATAATAATTTAGAATTTGAACAAAACCAACTTGTAAAAGTGAAACTAGGGAGAATGACAGGATCAAAGAGCTCACATAAGCAACTACAGAAAAAGCCCCAAAAACCAAGTCCAAACATGACCAACAAACTGTGACACACACACACACACACACACACACACACACACACATACACACACACACACACACACACCAACTTCCTGCTCTTTAACTCCTGGCTCTGTCCACTGTTGACTGGCTATTGAGGTGACTGCACTGATTGATAGTTTAATATCAATAATGGATTAATTCTAAGTTCATGTGCAATCCAGCCTAATGACATAAAAAAGGGCTTAGGTCATTGTCAGCAACCTCTCTGTGTCCATATGTAAGTTAAAGTAAATTAACTTGGAGGGTTCTTTGTCATCAGAATAGTAATCTAACCTTATTTATTCATCCTCACATGTTTTAAGTTGATTTACCATTGTTATTTAGACCCTCACTTGGAACACAGTAGTTTCCTAGAAGGCCAGAGCATGTTTACATTTTACATTTACATTTTATGTCGTTTAGCAGACACCCTTATCCAGAGCGACTTACAATTAATACATTCCTACAATCCAAGCAATTGTGGGTTAAGGACCTTGCTCAGGGTCTCAACTGTGGCAGGGGTGGGATTTAAACCCTAGACCTTCTGATCCATAGTCCAGTAGCTTAACCACTAGGCTACCACAGTCCTCGAGCGTTAGAGCGTGGCTGTGTGACTTTCATGGTGGTGCTTTTTATGAGCTTTTTAACAGCAATTTTGAATAAGCTGAGTGAATGATTTGAAGGTCGCTCCGTTCATAAAAGTGCTGTGTTCATTATGATGTGGAAAGTCTAGGACATTGGAAAAGGAGGGACAGATATGAATAGGTGTAAATAAGAGGACTGAACTGTAGAGACAAGGCAGGGTAGATCCGTGCATTCACGTTATTCTGACCCTACCTTCTAAATGTCACAGCAGAAATCAAGACTCATCACAAGCATTGTTGTTCTAATGTTCTATTGTAAAATTTAGATGAGCCTGTGCAAGCCTCCGTTGCCTGTTTTTAGCCCATGGAAGTGTTGTACATTTTAAAATGTTCTTTTGCATACCTCAATTTTAACAAGAGGTCATTTGAGTTATAGCTGTCTTTCTATCTGATCGCACCAGTCTGCCCAGTCTCCTCTGACCTTTATGCATCGACAAGGCATTTTCACTCGGAAAACTGCTGCTTACTTGATATTTTCTCTTTTTCGGATCATACTTTGTAAGCCCTTGAGATGCTGTGTGTGAAACCCCAATAAATCAGCAGTTTCTGAATCGTTAAGGTCAGCCCTTCTAGCACTAACAACCATGCCACATTCAAAAAAGTCCTCCCCATTCTGATGTCCACTTTAAACGTCGTCGTCTTGATCATGAATACATGCCTAAATGCATTGAGCTGCTGCTATCAAATCCTAAAGTACAGAAACAAATCTTATTACATACGTGTAATCTTATTTGCTTATTTAGACCAAAATTCAGCTTAATCGGACCAAAGAACGTGATCGAAATAGAATTGATTCCTGTGCTCTCCAGGAGAATTTATGCGAAAAGTTGTGTTAACATGAGCAAAACCAGCAGCAGGTGAACACGCCCACCACTTTCTTTCCCACAACGAAGCACCCAGTAGGCAGCAGCGTGGTTATTGGATGTATCTGCATCTCCGCTTTTTTCAACGAATTGAAGTCAAGCGTAAACACGAGTGTCCGGCAACACGTGCCAGGAATTCCATCAGAACGTTTAGTCAGTGAACTGTGTGTATCTTTTCTCCCCTGCCAAAATGCCATGGCGGGACTTGACGTTAGCTGAAAAAATAGATTTCCCGGATAAGATCAAGCAACAACCATCAAACACTAGTCAGCGTCGGTTGTTGGAAATTATTTGTTATACAATTGTACAATTGCGCGTTACAACGAACAAAGTTTGTAATCAACAGTAGTCCTGTTCGTTTGTTTGTAATCAACAGCTGGTCCTGTTTATTTAATCGGACCAGCCGGTTATTAGGACCAAAATGATCGCGTCCCGATGTGGTCCTATTAACTGGAATCGACTGTATTTGCATTAACATGCAGTTCAACAAGTGTATCTAATAAAGTTGGTAAGGCCTTTAGTACCACCTTTTCAACAAACAGATCACTCACTGGCTCACTTTCCATTCCCACTCTGTCAATTCATGGTCGTGGTGGCTACAAAGTGTAACTAGCCCTACACATGGTGCACACACACACACACACACACACACACACACACACACACATACGAATTTCCATGGCTCAGTGCCAAGTGTTGGTTAAATTGGTGTTAAACTTTCCATTGTGTGGAGAATCATTCTTCAGCACGAATGCTTAGTGCCAACTGTGGCGGAGGAATAATGGTCTGTTTTTGTTGTTTGGACTGGGCTTCCTGAGAATTGTTTGCTTCCACCTTTGTCACAACAGCTTGGGCAAGGCCTGTTCTTATGTCAATTTCCAAACTGCCAACCTGTTCTTGAAAGCAATAAGGGCACAGGAACTGCCTGTCTGGAGCTTCATGAATCGGGTTTTCATGGCTGACTTGAACTGTAAGCACTGTCACCGTGAAGTGGAAAAACAGCTAGGCTTTAAATCTGTAAACCACACAGGATTATAAAATTGGACCAGCAATTGCTAAAACATATAGTGCATAAAACCATATACACTCAGCTGCAGTACCATTGGATATGTCCATTGTTATCTTTCAGGTGTACACAATTTATCAACACACTTTAAAAGTTCCAAACAATCCCAGTCAAGACAACAGTCTAGTTCATATTTTAAAGCAGTAAAATCATATAATAAAATTTAAAAAAGAACAAATTTTTTTTTTAGATGAATCAATGCAACAAGCAGATTTGTATACGTATCTTAAATAGGAACAAATATCTTAATGCAATCAAATAAGGATAATAAAAAATAATGGTTAAATACTAATTGAACAAATGGAGGATAAAACTACGTAAACTGGGAACTCAACCTGCTTAAGCGCTCATTGAGTGAAGCACATATTATGGAAGATTGTCATCCCTTTTTCATCCACTGTTTTATCATGCCACATGGACTTGCACATTACATTTACAGCATTCAGCAGACACCCTTATCCAGAGCGACAATTAATACAGTCTTACAATTCAAGCAATTGTGGGTTAAGGGCCTTGCTCAGGGACCCAACTGTGGCAGAGTTGGGATTTGAACCCTGGACCATCTGGTCCGTAGTCCAGTACCTTAACCACTAGGCTACCACAGTGCCCACAACAGGAACTTGTATGGATATAACATTAGACTTCCATTACAATCCTCCTAAGATTAAGTACTGAGGATTCATTAATTCGTTTTCTTATCCTTTTAATTCTGATGCGAGAAAGCTGGTGCCTAGCTGGCAGCACAGTGCACAAGGCAGGAACAACCCTAGTCAGAGTGTCAATCCATCCTAAGGCACACACATTCACACAAAAGGGGCACTTTAGAGACACCAATTATAACCTAACACGTCTTTGGGCTGTGGGACGAAACCGGAGTACCAAGAGTAAATCCATATAGACACAGGGATTACACACAGAAAGTACTTGCAAAGAATTGCGTCTTAAATATTGTCTTTTGTAAATCACATAAAAATACATATCAGTCTCACTATTTACAAAGTGAAGGGTCTATTCCAAATTGTTTAACTGGATGATCACTCATAATCAAATTACAGCTTTTAACTGAGCTGATCTACATTTACAATACAAATATCATCAAGTCAAACACACAAGCACAGGTAGAGCCAGGGAGATAGCATTAGGTAGAACTGGCTACCCCAGACAATGTGATTCATCTACAGTATATAACCCTAGATGTTAGGATGAAATATGGAGAATTCCCACATAGAAGGGCTAACAAACCGATGTATGTAACATAATATAATAAATATCACAATTTCACGAATAAAGTAAAATATAAAACCACCAATAAAAAATGCTATTGGATGCGATATCTGACTGAGAATGGTATTATCAAATCTGCTTTTCTGATTTTGGGATTCTCCTCTTTACATGCCTGCTGCCCCTTCTAATTTTGATGGGTTAATTAATGCGAGTCTAATAACAATCGGACATCAAAATCCAACCAATCAAATTGATTATTTTCACTACTGGGGTTGACCCTCTCCTCTTTAGAAGAGAATGTTTTGTATTCATTATTCAATAAAACAAAATGTCTATGCACATGTTAATTTGTCTATGTCCAATGGGTTGCGAAGAGACTTGCAATAATCTAGCTGGTTCAGCCGATTCAACCTACAAAGTAATGGACTTTACATTTACTTTGCATTTTCTTGTAAAGGAAAATGTTCCATTAAATAAGCCTCAAAGAACCCTAATGGATGGGTGAGTTTGGTGTTTATTGTAATGTTTTTGCTGCTCTGGCATACTGTGTACATAAGCAATTTATGATCCTACATAGGTGAACAGTTTTGATTGAATCAGGATTGATGAAATAATTTTACAACATGTTACATGGATAAATAAACTATGAAAAATAACAATTATAATCTTTGGTACTTGCTACTTTTGTCGTTATCTGTATTTTGAGATCCATATAGTAACTCAAAGGCAAGTCTAGGCTTATGTGGTAATTTTTCCTGTTCACATGTTAAGTAAAGTGTTTGAATGGTCAGCTCTATAAATTTCTGAATATTTTTAGGTTTAACCCCACTTATTTCTGAACAGGGCCTAAAGCCTGACCCAGAGAACACTTTGTGCAGGTGTAAGCCTTTCTTGAATCGGATACCATTTAATGGCAAGGCTTTGTAGAGGTTGCTGTTGCAGCAACTAAGGGTGATGCCTTGGTAGCTGTGTCTGTCATGTATGGCATTGTGTTTCTCCTAATGCCCTAAAAGGACTGCAGTAGCCTAGTGATTAAGGTCTAGGTCTGTGGACCTGATGATCCAGGGTTCAAATCCCACCTCGGCCAAGCTGCTGCCACAGTTGGGTTCTTAAGCAAGGCCAACATTGATTGCATGAGTTGTAAGTCACTCTGAATAAGGGCGACTGCTAAAATTGGGGACTGTGGTAGCCTAGCGGTTGAGGTACTGGATGGTCCAGGGTTCAAATCCCACCTCTGCCAAGCTGGCACGGTTGGGTCCTTAAGCAAGGCCCTTAACCCACAGTCTCTCTGGATAAGGGTGTCTGCTGAAAGCTGTAAATGTAAATTTTAGTGGGAAAAACATGAAGTGCAGTCCTAAAAAATGGACCAGCGTGGCCAATATGGGACATATTATATGTGACCTATGTGAGAAAGGTACTACACAATAAACAAGAGAACCAAGCTCAGTTTTAATAAAGAAAAACATGAGAATCAATATGTTGTCAGATTGGAGCACATTGTTAGCTTTTATTAAGATATTTGATATACTACCTCAAGGAGAGACACACAAGATTACTGCTTAGGAGAGGCTTAAGTCAAAATTAAATAGTTCATTACATTTGATCTCACTTTTGTCTGTCCTTTGAGACTTTTTTTCCAATAACAGCCCAAACATTAACAATCATTAGCAATCGGGCTGTCTATTCATCTGCTTGTGGTGGCTTTAGTTTCAAACAATAAAGTATTGGTAGATTTTATAATACTACCTTGTTGTATGTGCATACGGATAGTAGCATCTGCTAAATTACTAAATATGAATGTTTAAACGTTAACAGCTTATGTCATTGATCCAAACTGATACTTCTGTGGTCAGATTTAACCACAAAGAGAGAGATAGGGTCATAGTCCAGGGAGCCAGAGAGTCTAGACTCCAGATGTGTGTCACTAGCCTTCACGTTCTTCAGTAAATAGTAGTAAATATAATCAGCTCATCACTGCAGTGTGTTGCCTTACACTACTCTAGACTGCCAGTCTGACGATGTTTCTATGTGAGGTATTATTTTAGCCTCCAGCGCCACGTTCAACTTGTTATGCTGTTTCTGTCTCACCAGGCTCAAGTTAAATTGTCATTGTGTAGCAGCGCAATTACAGATTTGGAGCAGAGAATCTGTCCCACCTTATAATCAAATGTCTGACTGTGGAATGCACAACCTCTGTTCAAATGGTATATTTGCTGACAAAGCCAAGTTACATTTGCAGGGACTATACCTGGACATTGAACGTTTTGGAACAACGCATTTTTAATCTGGGAAAGAAACTATTACATTCAACTTCTGATGTTCTGGGAGATGGCAATCACATTAACTTAAATTTAAACGTACTGAAAAATAACAACCTAATATAGCCTACTGCACTACTAAACATGTTTAATGAAAAAATGTTGGACTAATATTTGCCTATATTGTTTGATTAAAATAAAAAAATAAAAAATAGTAAGTAAGGAGCCTTATAGAGTGTATACAGTAATAATGGACAATTATTGTGGGACAAACACAATGCAAAATTCTAATTTCAACACGTGTTTGCAATTGTTTTTATTATACACATGCATATTATAAATCTTTGCTTTCAAAACAAACAAGAATTGATTATGCTCCAAAGAATATTGTAAGTATAAAATATTGTAATATTGCAATTCTTCATAGTCAAGCTCCTGCCAAAGTTCAAACCAAAGTGAAGCAATTGCTGAAACATTATGATCAACACACACTACATCAGGACAATATTCCCACCGATACCCTTAATCCGTATCTGCTTGGAGTGATACAGTCTTTAAAGTCCGTTTCAATTGTCTCCAGTTCTCACTTTCCTTTTACTTTTCTTTTAATAGTGCTAAAAAACCTGAGAATGTCAGGCCAAACTTCTCTTTTGCAGCTCCTCCTTGGGGATCTCCCACTGTTGTCAAGCCAAGTGTGAGCTAGAATCATTCCAGCAGGGTCCTGGGTCTGCCCTTGGGCAATAATGGCCATTACCACAGACAAAGCGTGAAGAATACAAAACATATACATGACCTGTTTCAGAAATTCCCAGCAAAGACAAATAATCAGGGCCAAAATGAGCACCAGAACACATGCATTCACAAGAGTAGATAACTGAAGACGTAAGCATCCAAAGCAAGGTATAAAACGAGCATAAGAAGCACAATAGCACATAAAAACAAAAAAAAAACAAAAAAAAAAATAAAACAATGGTTTTATTGCAATGAGCTGATGTGTTTATTAAGGAGAATACGTCACTCTCGATTAAGGTAATACTAAATACTAGAAATGAAAACAAGAAACCACTTTTTAGAATTAGAACAGGATGAAAAGGCTTGAATATGCTAAAGCTTATAAAAATCAGCCTATAAAGAACAGCAGAAAATATATTATTAATTGATGAATACAAGATTTTTATTGGTTTTATATAGTCATTATGCCATTGCTTAAACAACAAATAAACTATTTGCGCTTTTTTGCACAGTACTGCATATACTGTATGCATTGTAGCATATACAAGATATATATTTAGCAATCATTTCCCTTTACCTATTTATTTGTTCAACTGCAGACTTCTCCATTCGTCAAGCCAAAGGCCTTCTTTTCAGCCAGTCAGCACCAGAGCATCCCTCCCAAGTCACACCCACACTCACAGTGTTTGATTGACGAATGTGGTCGCTCTCTGTTTAACTGTGCCTCAGCACCAGCTTACCGGTTGTAGATTGTAAATGGACTTATTCTGGAGTCGACACAGAATGTCTTTATTTTTGGAGAAATTTAAAGTGCAGGTCGTTGCTGCAGTTTCCATGTCTGAATCAGAGTGCCTTCTGATTATGCTCTCACAGAGATTTAAATTGTTGTGCATTTCTGCCTCCACCAGCATGTAGGTCCACATATCGTAAACTACACAGGCAGGACCAGTGGTGCCTTTGTCTCATCAATAGCAGATCTAGGATGTAGACATAGTCTTCAATTATTTTAATGGTTATTATTTGTATTAATAATAAGAGTTACTCTTGTTTATTTCATCAACATAATTTTATGTATCACACCTAGATGGCAAGACATTGAAAAATAATATGTATATAACATGTATGGCATTTTAAAAAAATTATATTGGACATCTGTGAAACCTTTGGGCTTTTCTGTATTTCTAAAATGTGACCAAATACAACCAGGAACTGGCCACACAGAAATTCTAAAAGTAGATAAAGAAAACAAAATGAATGTAATGAAACTAAAGTATTATACTCCATCAATTATTTATTAAAGAAAATTATCCAATATGCCGTACCTCTGAGTGGTAAAAATATGACGACCTTCATTTTCATTATTAGGAGCCTGAAATTTCAGGAATAATTCAGAATGAATTATCTCCTCAATGACGGCAGGAAATTCCGGCCTAGATGCAGCAGAAGAGGGCCGATCCATGATAATACCACAGCTTCGTTTCACAGATGGGAGTGATCAGAGACTAGACTACGGCCTGGAAGGTCCACAGTTGTGTCCCTGAGCAAGGCCATTAACTCAAAATTGCTTGGATTGTAAGACTGTATTCATTGCAAGTCACTCTGGATAAGGACATCTGCTAAATGCTGTAAATCTAAATCTTAGTGGGTGGCACCAGAAATTATTATTATTGCCGTACAGTAAGAAATTACTGTACCATTGCCGTACAGTAAGAAGGTCCCGGCTTCAATCCCAGGGTGGGACGGCCTGGGTCCTTGCTGTCTGGAGTCTGCATGTTCTCCCTGTGTCTGCATGAGTTTACTCTGGGTAATCCGTTTTCCTCCCACAGTCCAAAGACATGCTTGTTGGGTTAATTGGTGTCTCTAAAATGGCTCTTAGTGTGTGACTGTGTGTGTGTGTGAGCCCTATAATGGATTAGCGCCCTGTCTAGGTTTGTTCCTGCCCTTGCACTCAAAGTTGCCAGGTGGGCACCGGCTGGTACTCAACCCCATGCGGATTAAGCGGAAGATAATGAATGAATGAATGAATGAATATGTTTTGCCAAATATAAGATTAGATAATAGATAGCCTGAAATTGTTATTAATTATATTATAGTTTTAGTCAAATGATGTTGAAGAATTCACCATATGAAGTCAGCTGCATTTAAGTAACAAGATCCATGCATTATTATGAATAAATGTGAAAGCTCAATAATAGTCATTCCAGACTATGCAGACAGGATAAATTAAAGCAAGTGTGCAAAAATGCACATATGCAATGTTTTTTGAAAAAAAAAACGTAAAATAAAACGTTGATTGATTGAGTACTGAACGAGAAAAGCAGTAACTTGTTTTTCCCTGTTATCCAGCTTTTCCTGGACACATTTATTGTGTGTGAATAGATAGTTGGTATTAAATAACAATAGAAAATGTTTGATTTATAACAAATGTTACCCCAGACAGACACATTGGACTCATTGGTCCATTGGACTAATTTTCACCTTTAAATAAAGGACTAATCCGAGAGGTTCACACATTTTTGCAACTTACAGATATGTACGTTTGGATAAGCGCTTTCATTTTCTAAACGAGTTTAATGCTTTGTCTCATTTGTTCAGATGTTTTAGTTTTATCTACTATTAGGCCCTGTGAAAAATCAGTTTCAACAAAAGTAAATCTCACGCACCACTGCATGCAAACTCACAGGGGAAATACTCATCTTTCAATGTACTTGATATTTAGTATATGGTGCCAGGAGCAATATGGCTTGTGACAACACAAAAAGAAATTGTGTGTTCATTCTTGAAAGCAGAACACATACATCTTTTACATGACGACTGCCAAGACTGCTGACTTACGTTTATAAAACAAACAGTAGTGAGGGGACCCAGGATGTGACTGTTCAAACATGCTGTGTGAAGATGGGAGTGATGTTTGAAGTGTGAGAAAAGGTATTTATAAAAGGTTCAAATCTTAGTTCATATTGTACAGTGACCTGAATTTACCCTCATGAATAACATTTTACAAGTGATGGCAATGAAATGAGTTTTTTAGTAGATCTTTGGACAAAAAGGTGCAGCAACACACACATCCTGTACCTATTTTTGAAAATTGCAATGTGCAGGTTCCCACGAATGCTCAGACCAAATCAGTTTGACTGCATCTTCTTGTGTAGCTTTGTCTCATCAATACTGTAATGTTTCTAATTAATATTTGCAGGAGAAAATATGGATTTTTAATATCATTGCATGTTTGTTTAAGCCCAACAACACGTGCACATTTATGAAGTATTATCAGCTATGCTGAATATTTAAAAAGTTGAATAAATACTTACATATTAATGTCAGAAAATATGATTTAAGTAAAGTGGTTAAATAATACATAAACACATTAAATAAGGGTTTTTTTAAAAAATCACTTTTTTAAATTAGTTTTTACATGTTCTGGACACTTTCTACTTTGACAATTTTCATGATTTATAATATAAATAATTATATTTCAGGCACAAACACAGCAATGTGTTAAAAATGGCATAAACAACCAGACATGATTGTGTGTTCATCATTCAAAGCAGAACAAATGAACGTTGTGAATGTTGAATATCCAGACAGTCGTCTTGCAGTGAGGTGGCGCAAGATTCATCTGTTCAAACATGCTGTTTGTAGATGGGAGTGGTGTTTGAGGTGTGTGAAACTGGTGTTTGATTTGATCAGGGTGGGGTGTACTAGCAAACACGTGTGCAATAAACCTTATGCAATAGTACTATATTGCCACAAATTATTCCACTGCCAAGGAATGTGTTATTATGCATACAGGTGTTTGCAATGCACCAGGTAGTACAGGGTGTAAACATGTACAGACTGAGTCAAAAGTCACAGGACACAAAGTGCTGCGTTGTGGAATTTTTGCCAAAACCATTTGTTCATCGGTAGCGGTCTTCAGACGGTCACTATCGTCTGAATTGCCTTCCAGCAGTATATGTATATATATATATATATATATATACACTACCGTTCAAAAGTTTGGGGTCACCTAGACAATTTTGTGTTTTCCC
>JAVSBV010023664.1:0-11960 GCA_033117975.1 Parotocinclus spilosoma | reverse complement strand
TATTTTTAATCATACACTTAAATATGTTATATTGACTTGAGACTTGACTTGGACTCTAGCCTAAGGACTCGAGACTTGACTTGGACTTTTATTTACTCAGAGCCACAGAGCTATTTTACTTGCTCGTCAAACTTTCGAATTCGGGACGAGCTCAATAAGAATGACCAGACATTAAAAATTGTTCTGCAAAGCGTGGGAAAATGTTTACGTTTCTTTTTTGTCGAGGCAGGCTGAGGAAACGATCCCACTTCCCAATTTGCTTAAATCACACGCCCTATTAAAGTCGCTTTAATTGATCACAAATACATTTTAATATTAAGGGTAATATCCTTTATAATAATTACCTGTATCAAATGGAACTGCAGAACTGGGTAGGTGCACCTTTTAAAAACATATAAACATTTCACGTGAACACATAATTTCATTTACTAATCTATTGAACCCCAAAGGGCTCATATTTTCCCTCACGTTCGTCCCTAAATGAACTGTCAAAGTTTTTAGTAGAAGTCTTAAAGAAAATAGGAACATTTAGATGAATAAAAACATTAAAGTTTGTGTATTGTGAATAGACAAGGTTCCACAGTCGGTTAGGAAGCGCGCCATGAAGAACTCCCTACAGAGGAAGTAGGCAGCAAGGGCACTCAGTAGGTAATAAGACAGAGCCGGTGAGTACTTCATTACAGCACGCGAGTCAAAAGCTCGTCTAGCCCAAGTGACAAACAAACAAAAACGAACGGTACGTCATGCACGAGCACGTTTTAAAGTGAAAAGGTCGCAGCCCTGAATTAATACACGTTCATAAAAAATGGTACCATCGATACTCCTTAATGTTTATTGTTTATGTAGGTTTGTGTGAGCTTCAAGATGCTCTTGGGCACAAAGCGTACCTTCAAATCCATAGCTTTCCCCTAAAAAGGAAAAAACAGGGGTTGGAGGCCAAAATTGTGGATGCATTTAATGTCCAATAATTGTATTGATCGATTATTTAAAGAATTAAGACAGTGAGCTATCTATCTATCCATCTATGTACAAATTAGGGGACTTTTCGTTATGATATTTCATTTTGAAGTATCCCCCAATTTTTTTGAGCATTATTTTATCTAAAAGCAAGTTTAAAGCATATAGTACCCACTAGGTTCTAACGTTATGCTTGCAAACCAAACACTGGGAGCAGTAAACATTCACTAAGCACCCCACTAAGGCCAGACTTTTAATTGCTTGTTCCTCGGATGTCCCTACTTAAGAATCTATTGAGGAGGAAGGAAAAAAAATACAAATAAATCTTTATTTTTTAGCACTTTTCAATTTCTTAAGGACTATGTGGAATCAATACAAGGAAGGAGGAAGAAATTAAAATTATTTTTTATTTTAAAATAAAATAAAAGTGAATCTGGAAAAATATTAAATTAACTGAAGAAAACGGTTGGTTCTTCACCGGAGGTTTTTACTATTAACTACTATTAACTACTATTAACTACTATTAAATACTATTAAATACTATTTTAACTATTGGTGCCACGGCGAATCCGAGAAATAAAAAAAAAATTATTATTATTTTTTTTGTATTCTTCAAATATGATCGTCGGCGGATCCGCGAAACAAGCAATAAAAAAAGTCTGGCCTAATAGTGCACTAGGGTAGCTGTTCGTATGATGCACTACCAGAAATCTCAAGAAGAGGCAGGTCTGATGGAGACTAGGCTCTCAGCGGCGGAGGTTAATTGCTTTTAGCTGGGTCTTGGGTCGGTCGTGGACATGTAGACATTGATGCCTCTATGTTTAAAGCCTGTCAGTAGAACGTGTTCGTGCTCCTGAGAAGACTCCCCAATGGGGAGGATAAATTTGTTTAGCTTTCAACGTCTTTAACGCGTAACCCCACACGAAAAAAGATAATTATATCAAGTCTCCTCTGCCTTATGATAAAGGGCAAATACTTATTTTTTATTCACCAGTGACGCTCGGAGGGACGTAACCTTTGGTAAGCTCCGTTTGATTGATGAGGCGAGTCATTTTTCAGAAACGATTACCGATCGCCATCTCGGGCCGTACACGTTCTTCTTCAAATCGCCGAGTCTTTTAATCTGACCCGAGGCCGAAGGACAGAAAGACAAGACTTTGGGTGTGTATTAGATTACTCATATCAGGAGTATTTTAGATCAGGATTAGAGTTTTTAAATGATTTTTAGTAAATATCAGGATTAAGGAAATGCACAAAGCTTGTCGGACACGGCAGGGGGAACGAGACGAAGATCATTTATACGTCTTCAGCTGGAAGCCACTTTTAAGAGCCCGTTTAAGACGTTGACAGATGCAGACGCTGCCAGGAATAGATACGTTTCTCTTTTTGGCTATTAGGATAAACAGAGGAGAAGCGGGAAATAAATATGCCTCAAGGAGAGAGAGAGGGAGAGGGAGGATGGAGGAGAGAGAGAGAGGAAGGGTGGGGGGGGACAGAGAGAGAGAGAGAGAGACACACAGAGAGAGAGAGAGAGGGGGGGGGGAGGAGGGAGGAGAGAGAAATCATTGATGAGCTTTATAAGGATTGAATGAAGTTGAATTTCTTCATTGGCCAAATGTACATGCATACACACAACAATGTTGTATTCATTTTGTCAATCCAATTACTGGCTTGCCTTTGCCTCGTGCTGACAAGTACCTCGTACCCAAGGACAAATTCTCCACAGGAAAATAGAGGCCTGTATCAAACCAAGCTTTCTGGAGCTGTGAGACCTTATTCTAGGTGGACTCGGTTAATATAAATATGATGCGCTGACAGTGCTTGATCAGTTTCTAAAAGGAATTGACACGTTGTGAACTGGCTCGAACCCTGTGCCGTATTTACCAAAAGTCTTAGGCCACCAATAAATCATACACCTTTGTTTTAGCAAGGGTTTAACGACCAGATGGGATTAGTAGAATACATGCAGAAACGAGTTATGCCACATTTACTATTTAGTGTGACCTCCCCTTACTCTTGAGCTTCATCCAGATGAGCCAAGAAACCACTTTTTTTTAGAAGGGTACAGGGTGAAGATATTTGGGTCCAGTTCTTGACATTGACAAAGACAAAACAACAGCATGGAACACTGGTACCTAATGGTAGTCTAAGACTTTTGAAAAAGTACCGTACAGCGATGTTAAGTGTTAAGTAACACAACACAGATCTTGTGGGAGAATTATGCCTACAGCATCATACTGCATGAGCGGGAGGTATTCGTTGACTTTCTTGACTTTCTTGACTTAACCGTTCAGGCTCTACACTACTAATCGGAAGGTTGTCAGTTCAAGTCTCATCTTTACTAAGCTAGCTGACAGAACTGAGATGCAAAGAGCCGAAGAGCTGAGAATGTAAATGTCTTTATAAGCAAACAAGCTCCATAAAAGCCGAAGCAGCCCAAGGCCAACATGAAGCACATCAGTGCATGGGCACACCAGAGGTCAGTCCAGGCCTACTAAATACTGCATATGTAAAAAGCCCAAACAGAGCTTTCTTGTGATTTTCCCAAAGCAAACACAGCCTGAGCACAAAGCTCCGGTCTCTGCCGTTCCATCTGTGCTTGCCTCGGAGCTTTCAAAGCTTAAGGCAAAACTAACTTGGCATACGCTTTTATTTACAGCAACTTATGAGTTCGTCTAGACAAGGCTCTCTCTCAAGGTTTCTCTTTTTCTCAGGGAGTTCACGCTTTCCGTCGTTACCCCCTTGCTTCTTGTTTAGTGCCTACTCTAGGTTCTGCCTTCTGTAAAGCCGCGTTTTTGAAGTGCCCATTGTTAAAAGCTCTGTATAAATCATATCGACTTGAATCGAATTAAACGTTGCTTACTGACAGTTCCACAATACCGTCCGGGACTCATTTCTGCCCCAAGAGCCATTTTGCCTCTGGCTACATATCTGGTGTCCGGGCTGACAACTGATAAATGTATGACTGTAGCTCTAACCCGGTTACTTGCACCTCGTATAGACTGTTTAATGCCACCGAAATGCGATTATTTCTGTCCCGGCTCGTTCAGTCGCTGACAGAGATGGATGATGACTGTACTCAGAACAAGGCTGGATGGTTTTAAAAAGGATATGGAGCAACATCAAGAGGAAATAGTACGGTTTTATAACTATTATCCAAGGTCATGCATGTCAGACAGGTGTCAAAGCTCCAGGATTGATTCTGTTCGGCACAAATACCAGTCAGACTGAGAATTACTGGCACCTGGTTTAAATGGGAAAAGAAAACTATATCCGTTGGAGGTTATTACACTGAGTACGAGAGAAATGTAACCTAAATGAAAAAGGCAAATCTTATAGAGATCATTTTCACCATTCCTGCCAATCTGTGATTTGGTGCGTTACGCTGTTTCTCGTTGCTAAAATGGCTTTCTCTACACTGCGTGAAGACACTGAAGAAACTAGAGCGAGAAATGTAAGACGAGCACTCACACACGATGCAGGATTTCTTCTCTGGACCGTCTTCTCCAGCTCACCACAGCTTTTCATCTGGGATTAAGATCAGGGGACGGGGACGGTCAGGTGGAACGCTTGGTTCTGTGCTCACCCAACCATTTTGAGGATTTGGGCATGTTTTTGTCGTCGCCCTGCCTGAAAGATCTAGCCATGTAATGACAAGAGGGTCATCCCCAGGGTCACTGAGGGAAGAAGTGTAACACGTCATCACCGATGCTCCACCGTGCTTCACACCGAACATCAGGTCGTTTGCGTTGAAACCTTTGAGCCGTCGTACTTGTGTGGTTTTGTCTGACCATAGAGATTTTAAGTACAAGTTCCTCTGCACATGATACAGAGCCGTGGAGTCTCTGCTTGCAGACGTAGTGACCTAGGCGGGTGAATTAGACGATACGCCGTACATACTGGGTGTAAATCCGTGCCATACTGCCCAAGTCATTCCAAGTCAGTTAATTAGCCGAGCGAAACCTCTCTTAATGGCCGTGTTTTGAAACATTTTCTTGTCAGCCGGAGAGATGCGGCGTAAAGAATCGCTGTGGAAACCTCAATTTGCACAGGTCAGCAAACAAAAGTGATGAAAAATGCCTCAGCAGGACTATTGTGGCTGGTGTTTACCAATCTGGAACGTTCCTTCTGAGAATGTGAAGAGAGGCCCCGCCCCTTTCTCGCTCTGCCGTTTTCAGGGACTTCTATTCAGGCCAGTGTTTTACCCGGCGGTAAATAGACGGAGGGTGTGTTCTCCCCTCAACACAATTAGCAACGGGTTGCCAAGTCCCCACGATTTGTCCAAGGCGTCTGGCCAAAGCGAAAAGCCATTGCTATGCAAAGCAGGGCTCGTAGTAGAGCTTCAGACGTAGCACGAATGGAAAATTGCCTGGCTGCACAAACACACAGCATCTTTGTGCCGGACACAAGGATGGATCTAGGAGGATCAGCATTTAGGGACGTCCGTATGGACATGGTTTGCGAGTAGGGTGTGAAAAAGACGGATGAAACTCGGGTTTCCGAGCCTGAACTCTGCAAGAAACACGGCAGCGCCGTCACAGTAATGGATGAAGCAATGAAATCTCGACGTGTAGTGGCATTTCACACAGCGTGTCCCGTGCCATCTGGGACAGAAGGTCTTTGTGACTCGCCATCACGCCCTAACGATGCTCAGCTCAGTCCTTTTCATTACTCTGGGATCAATACACTGCATGGCAACTCGGGCTTGATTTACTTCAGGAGCAGGCACTGCCTGAATCCCCGTCTTAAACAACGGCCGACCCGGCCTCAGATCGGTGTGGAAGGTCCGAGCAATCGATAAGAACATGAAGTGGGAGCTCGACCTCAGAGCACTGTAGCCATCTCTTATATATAATAATTCAAATAGACGAAGGAAGGCTCAGGCTTCCATAACTCATAAGCCACGACGACCATGTCAGAACCCAGCAACACATCCCGCCAGTCAACACAACACAACGCACAGCATCCATCCGAGCACTAACCAGCGGCGAAATGTGAAAAGTGAGAAGCTTTTCACAAAAGCCGAGTCAAAACCGAGGGCAAGACAAAGGCTGAAGAACACGAAGAGGAAAAAGAACAGACAATCGGATGCTGACAGATATTAGGGAGAAGGGAAAGCTAAACAAACGCAACCAATTTCTTGGTTCTTTGTGGAAGTTTCAAAAGGGCAGTGCCATGGATAACAAAGGAGGGGGCGATGGGGAAGGATAGATGTTTGCAGACCGGCACTGGGACGGAAAGGTCAACTTTGCTTGCGAAGAGCCGGGAAATTCACATAGCATGTGGGAAGATCGCGTCGAGAATAATAAGGAAAGTGGACAATGTTAAAGAAATCGGCCTGTTGAACGAGAGCCCGAGTTGGGGAGAAATGTAAAACTTCAGTCACCCTGAGCTCTTTACGAAATCGGCCGCATTCAGCAGACGCCCTTATCGAGAGCAAGCAGAAGGTGAGGAGAGTCAGGATATGCAGCCCTCAACCTTTTGATTACAAGGATCCACTGCCCATAAAAAATGCACAATCCGGATGCCCCCGCGGTATCCGAACTCTCATTACGCTCTTCCGTTACGAGAACATCTGATAAAGACCCTGCATGCATCTCTGCCTGTTTCTCCGCTTTTGATAACGTATTCAGTTTTCTCTCTCGCCCTAATCCCTCGCAGTAGCGCCGGGTGCTTACTCATTCTCTCTCAACTGCTCAAACTTTGCCTCTGCACCCCTCTGTCCGTCTGTCTGTCTGTCTGTCTGTCTCGCCCTTTGAGCCGGGCGCAGAGCATCTCGGGATCCAGAGAGAATAACTGCACCAGAAGCCGTAAATCCCTGAGTTAGTGCTCGAGTGTGTGCGGAGGAGACGGGAGAGACTCGAAGTTCAATTTGCAGTAATTCTGTTATCTGGCGAGTCAGGCTGTGGCAGCCTCTGAACACGACGCACTCTCGCTCTCTCGATCTCCTTCTCTCACGCCGTTCCGCCGTCAGACCGGACGAGGGAAGGTGGCTTCGTTGGTTCCATTTTATGTGCCCTGCACCTGTGTTTGGGAGTAAACGTCTCTCTAAAACGCGGTGCATCTCTGAAGACCAGTCGCTTTTACCCAGATGCAGCAGCTTTGCCTTGTGTGTGTGTGTGTGTGTGTGTGTGTGTGTGTGTGTGTGTGTGTGTGTGTGTGTGTGTGTGTGTGAAATTTCGGGCTCTCTACCTCCAGTTTCCGTGGAGACTCATTTTCACTTCCCTTCACCGGCCGTCACACGAGCTGACCAGAGAACAGCACCGCGGGCTAGAACACTGCCCATTTGATTTCCCTCCATTGTGACATAAAATGTTTTCATCCGCCCCGTTATCATGGCACCGGCCCAGAGGCTGCTGTCAGGCTAACTTAATTGGCACGTCGGCGCTCTGTCTAGCTCCCACCTGCCAGATTGTTCCTTCATCAGCTTAAACAGAAAAGAATATACAAGCTCAAAGCGAGTCATGAATCAAAATATGCAAAGCACATATTATTATTCAAGGTTTGGTTAATAAGCCGAGCGGAAATGTAATCTATGATGTCATAGACTTCAAAAGGAAGGGGCGATAAATCCTCAGCCGATGAACAGTGCACATGTTCGAGGTTGATTTGTAAATAGTTTGGGGTATTTTATATTTTTCAGTTCACATTCTTTATGTTAGTTTGCTGAAATTTGTAGTTCCACGATTACAGACCGCATTCCGTCCGTCTCTGTACCTTGTTAGCCCCCAGGCGCGTCTTGAGCTGGTACGAGTGGATCAGACGCAGCAGTGCTGCTGGAGATTAAAACACTGTCACGTTCAAGACACATCCATAATTTAAATTGGTTCGTTTCACTGGGTGCTGGTGGCTGGACGTTTCCATGCAACTCCAGCAGCACTGCTGTGCCTGATGCATTCTTCACCACATCAACATCCACCCAAATAGGTCCTATGGGGGTCCAGACTGTTACGGTGCAAATTAAACGGACTAACCTATGTCGTTTCCAAACTTTTCCATAAGCTGCTGCGTAAAATAGCGGATGCGATTGACTTGATTTATAGCCGTGCGATGGAAGCAGCCATTTAAAAACGTCACACAGTTGGATTTGCTGGAGGATGAGTTATGGCCTGCCTCGATCAGACTATCAGACATAAGTGTGAGAATTAAGACGCCGGCCCGAGAGACGGGAAGCCGTCAAGCCTTGCTCTGTAATAGGGTCGGTTAATGGTCTGTCGTAGCCATGCTGTGACGCAGAGATCCTTTGAACGGAGCACACAGAGATGGATTATTATTAGAGGGAGTTACGCGGCGATTTGAAGGCACTGCGTCACCAAGTCGGTCTTTAGATTACATGGGACATGCATTAATTTAGGACGAGACATATCAAAAAGCTTTGTGGATTGGTATGAAGCACAGTATTAATTAAATAAAATTTTCTTTCTATAGCGCTTTTTACAATGGAGCATTGTCTCAAAGCAGCTTTACAAACTTATATGATCTTAAAAGGCCAATCCCAAGTTGAGCAAGCCTAGGGTGACAGTGGCAAGGAAAATCCCTGAAAGTGGTAGGAAGAAACTTTGGGAGGACCAAGACTCAACAGGGGACCCATCCTCCATGGGTGGCCTAAATGTTAATGAAATAATTACTTAGAAGTATATTAAGTTATAGCAATTAGGTAAATAATTTAAATCAGTAACAAATTAATAATACAATTTAAATTAGTAATAAAATGAGTCCTCAGTGGGAGGTCCTTGGAGGCACATCGTCTTCTAATGTCCAACCGATGTAGGGAGTTCCTGCACTCTGGTGGGACTGGTTTCTGGACTGGTTACTGCACTCTGGAGCAATATTCTTTCTCTTACTAGTATTCTCATAGGACTTGTAGTGTAACTGGTCACCACATAGAGTTTTTAAAAATGCCTTGAGGGAATGGTGCGCTCCCAACTTTGAGGTAACAGGTTGGGGAAGGCCACCAAACCCTTTTGGGAGGTCTAGGTCACAGCCCAGCCCCTTATTCCTGCACGAGTGTGAATACCTGCCATCCAAAACAAAATGCAAATCTTTTCCCAGACTCTGGACGCTCCGGTGTAAAGGCCATGGGTTTGGACTGAGACGTCCACATGCATCTTTTAAACCCTGATCCAATTCAGTAGGTTTCAAGGTTTATGCCGCCACCCTGTCCTTTAAGTTCAGAGGGATCCTCGAGATGAAATCTGCATTTCCGGAGTGATAGCTCACCAGGACAGACCGTCAGAAAATCGGGGCCTGGGCCGCTGTTTCCAAAGGGTTTCATCAGAGACGGCGATTGGGTGATTTAGAGGGACCAGCACTTGAGCACTTGACATAATGATACATTATGATAAGTACTCGGCGCTGCCGTCTCCCGCTCCTCCGGCGCTCTGTGCCAGACTTAAAGAGGTCTTCATCAACACGGTGACATCATGATCAATAGCCACGTCGCCCCTAGCTACGCACCTTAATGAGCAACCAAATCGCTCAGGAACATCCGAGAAGCCAGGGCTGAACCTCTGAGGAGTGCTGAGCGCCGGCTTCTCCGAGGTTCCACGTGGATCGCTCGGAACTCTTTGTTAAGGGAGAGGCTGAGTGCCGCCCGCTAGGTGAAACCTAATTAAAAGTGCTGTCCATCAGAATAACGCATGCACAACTGGAATGATCAGTCTGCTGACGCTTTTCGGGAGGACCTATTGATGAACATGACAAGTCTTCCTCACTCTCTCTCTCTCTCTCTCAACCTGTCTTTCAGTGTTCCACAGATGAATGGAGTCCTCTTTTTTCCCCTCCTCTTCCCAATTAAGCATTCTCCAGAACTGGATGCCAGCCAAGATCACAATTAAAGTGTCTTCGTGTCTTAGGCAGTGGGCACATGCCCAATTCAATTTGTATGCCATGAGGCCACGTCTCTGCTGTTCCTCATATTGGATGTAAGAACATCCAAAGCCTAAGGCGATGTATCGGCCGTCTTTTGTGTGTTTTGATATAGCAAGCCACGCGCTTGAATCCAAAATAAATCCGATCACTCAAACCACTCCCAGTACGCTGGATTCACGTTGTCATGCCAGACGCCCTGATCCAGAGTGACTTACAATTAATACCGTCTCGCAGTCCAAGCTATTGTGGGTTAAGGGCCTTGCTCAGGGACCCAACTGTGGTAGAGATGGGGTTTGAACCCTGGACCTTCTGGTCCATAGATAAGCGTTTGTGACTGTAACTCCGTATCCACTGCGTATGTGCCAGGCAGTGATGTTTCCTGGATGTGCTTACGTTTGCTTTTCGTTTGCTTTGCTTAAGTCGCTCCTCTTACTTTCCTGTCACTCAGACGTGAATTAGATGTACATAAGACGGATTTAGATTTCCTCTTATAATTCTTAAGACCTCGAATGTTAAGGCGAACGGACTTTGTTGGGATGGATGTTAAAAACGGTGCAAGTACAAAGGCACCAATTCGGCTGCCTTAACGAAACGATGCTTCTGTGCGTGAAAGTGGTCTTCAGAAGCCTCTGTAAAATCCTTATGTTTCGCCCCATAATAATCTGTTTTACGCCGTACTTACGCTTGAAAGTTACGGCTTGGCTGAATTGATAATTCGGTTAACAGGACCTTACAGTGTGTTTATTACAGATAATGATCTGCCGTGGTAAATCATTACCAATCGTCGCCATCCTGAAGATGTGAAGTTGAATTTTATGATGGCGGTAATGGTTTCCTTTATCCCCACAGTGGAACACTTAACTTGTGTTCCAGTGGGAGAAACGTCTTCCGAAGTGCCATTACAGTTTCTTTTTCTTTGTACATTTGCACCACAGCCCAGAAGATACACACACACTCAAACCCTAAGCCAAACACGCACAACAAACCTGCTGGTGCCACGTCACTGTAGCTGAGTGCCAGTAGAGAAAGCAGAAATCAAGGCTAATTGAGCAACAGTGGAAAGAAAAATGTCTGAGCGTGTTGGGTGGCAAAATTGGCCATTACTTATTCAATCAAATAATGTAAAAATGCAGTTACTAAAGATTTTTGTGTTGACTATCAGGTTATTGGTTAAACTGGAGGACCCGATGGGGGTCCTTTGGGGGTTCTTTGGGTTCTCCGATAGTGCCACACAGGGGCACAGTATAAAGGTTTGGTGTTCCGGTTCCCAATTTAAAGGACCCACATGGGATCAGGGGTGAGATGTGTGGCATGGGAGCGTACGCTACTGCAAGCCTGATCACACAGACGTCGCGGTGGGTGTTCGGGGACGCCCCCAGACCATGGCCGTAACCTCAGACGTGACCTTGCTGTGAATCAGTGAGCCGACTGGCTTCATTACTTTTTGTAATGTATTAAATCATGGGCGTGGATCACAGGGGGAGTAAAATCAATCTCTGATACAGGGATACGACCGTGGAGAACGAGAAGCCTGTTAATTTGCTAATGGAGCATTGTCTTTGCTCACAAATCAAGATTCATAGAGGACACGTCGCACTTCTGAACTGTCCAGAAGTTTTTTTCATTTTGTCCAGAGAATCTGTTACCTCCTCATAGCGGTCGACCGATGAATGATATACAGTATAATGCTCAAATATATATACAGTCGAATCCGCTTAATTGGACCACCGGTTAATGGGGCCAGCCGCTTATTCGGACCAAATCCTAGAGTACGGAAACAAATCCTATTATATACGTGTAATTATTTGGACCAAAATTCCCCTTAATCGGACCAAATAACGTGAGAGCGAATAAAAAAAAGAAGCCACAAGTCGCGACATGTGGGAAGTTTTTGGGATTCCCGGGAGAATTTATGCTTTTATTAAAGGTCAGGAAATGCGAAAAGTTGTGCTGACAAGAGCAAAACCAGCGGGAGGTGAACACGCCCACCAGTTTCTTGATTCTGTTCAAGTGCAGTCCGTCAAGAGAACGTGTCAGATCACACTGGATAAGTTTTTCAAACGTTGGCTGGAATTTAGTAAGAACTTGTTTTTTACAGTATTATACTTCGCATGCTGAGTACCTATACATTG
>JAVSBV010023653.1:0-11960 GCA_033117975.1 Parotocinclus spilosoma | reverse complement strand
TAGGGCATGTTTGTTTAATCGGACCAGCCGGTTATTAGGACCAAAACGATCACGTCCCAATGTGGTCCCATTAACCGTAATCGACTGTATTTTGATATAACGGGTTTTAATAATGGAGACTAGGGTGAATCAAGAAAACGTGCCTTGTTTTCCGTTGTTCACACTTCCGAAAAACAAATCGTAAATGAATCGAAATCGTGAACCTCGTCTGTAGCCTCAAAAATGTAGCACTGAGTAGGTGAGAATTGGCCAGGACCGAGTTTGGAATAAAAAGGTTATAAAATTTGCCAGGCTGTGCGCAGTTTGCATTTATTCCGAGACGCATTGCAGTCTGTTTTTAGCTGTTAGTGTGATGCAGGCCTTATACAGACGACTCTTTCCTGTGTACAGACAGCCGATCATCAGAAGGGATTAACCCGGCTCTGCATCGAGCATCCTCTGTCGGGGGTCGCCGTCAGTGTTCGTACGGAGCGAACTCGGCGTCCTTTCAGCATTAAAGCGAGGAAACCTTGAGACAGAAATACAATGAAAGGAAATCCTCCCGCTTTTTCCATTACACATGATTTCTGATCCAGCGTTCTGCTTTTATCTGCAAAGGAACATCCGCTCCTGCTTATGGGCCTCCCTCCATTCCTCCCATATTTACATTCCTGTTGAGGATTTTTGGAAACACGAACCCTGTATAATTAGCACTGGAACATGGCTTTGGCTGCTTGTGCGACTGATGCTTAATGTGCGCTCTGATATTACCGCCTGAAAGAAGGCCTGATTGGGGCCCCGCACGAGGAGATCAGAAATCAATTGCGGCTGATCATGACGAATGAGACGAGAGGCCTGGCGTACGGGAGCTGTCACCGGGCAGTCGGTCTTTTTTATAGGAGCCGCTATCGGGCATCGCGGCCTCAATGAGCGGCTTTGTGCGTTATGCACGTCTGTTGTGTGGAGATAGATGAGCGGGGGTGTATGTGTGTGGGGTGTTAGCCGGTGTTAACCGTATCTGCTCGGACAGATGGGAGGTGGTACGGAGGCAGTGGGAGGCGTTCAGCAACAAGAGGACGGCCCTAAGAAGCGTTCCTGCATAGGCTTTGTGGGCGAAGAGGCCGGAGCCGTGCTCCGATTGGCTGTTCGGCATCGGCGTGGGCGTGTACATGGCCAGCAGATGGTGACAAGAGAGTGGATGGTTTCTTCTCGTCTTTCCTGATCAGCTGCCTGCAGTGGAATCAACCCCCTCTGAACAGATGGCCAATAGAGCAACTTTGTTAGCACAGAGAATTAGAGGGCAGTGCCAGTGGATTAATTATGATTGTTACACACACACACACACACACACACACACACACTTCACCGTAGCCTTTGATTGTGTATATATCGTAGTATTTCTCGGTTTTCAGATCTTAGGAAAACTCAACTTTGTGCCTAAACGTTTGGACGTCCCAAATGGTACCTTTAATCCTTTCACCTACAGGATGAGCCAAACGTCGGGTGGACTTTTAGCGAAGGCCACCAAAACTATTGTTAAGATTTCTTGGTCGGTAGCTGTTCTACAGACCCGGTTTCTAGAAAAAAATTGTGGAGTTGGTAGATTCTTTTTGGTCTGTGTCTGTTGCTATGATGCAGAAGTTCAGAATCATCGGGTCCATCTTCAGTTACCTGTGACGAGCAACACAAGTCTGAACCTTTCTGTGATGAGCACCCTTCCTTTAAAGAATAAGAGATATTGCAAATCTGATGGTGGTGAGATGATGATTTCTGAGACCATTCTGATTTTCTTTGATATTCTACCTGATCACCTGACCATTGGAAAAACTTACCCTTGGTCCAGTATGGCCTCTTTGAAGACTGTGGCCATGTTCTGGTCCTAGCCTGAAAGATGGGCTCCCTCACCCATTAGTTGCTTCGGTTTTCAGATATGTTACTTTCCCTTTTGTTTCTTAATTAAAATGGTGTTCTGGGGTGTGACTTTTGACTGAAATCAAATCACTTTGGCATTCACTAAAACAGATAAACAAATGGAAAAACGATTACAAATGGACCTGGCAGAAGGTTTATGCCAAGTGTATAAGGCTGATTTTCTATGTGTGTGTGTGTGTGTGTGTGTGTGTGTGTGTCAGATTAAGTGCAGCACTGACATCCTGCTTATGAAATGTCGTCCGTATTGTCTCCTTTCATGTCTCTCGTCCGTTTCTCTTATCTTTGTTTCCCTGTTTGTCTCTCTTTCTGTACGTCTCTCACTTCTCTTTGGTTCTGTCACCCCGTCTCTCACATGCTGGCTCTCAGTGTCTCTCGCCCGCTCTCAGTGCCCACTTATGCCCTGCTCTGTGCCCGCTCGCTTTCTGTTTCTGTCCCTCGCTGCTTCGCTATGTCTGTTGTTTGCTCACTTTGTTTTTGTCGCCCCCACGTCCTCCATGACTCTTCTATTATCCACATATTAATGATTAACAAGCCTTAGTAGGGGAAGCAGCCAGTACACACACACACACACACACACACACACACACACTCAAAAGCCAGCATGTAAAGAGCAGTATTTCGGGATGGTAGTGACGCGTGCTTTTCTGTAACAGCTCCGTAAGGATCAGACGAGGTTTCGACACCTCCCTTCATCACACGGGTCATTAGGAGGACTGATCAAGGTCCCAGGTTCGATTCCGACCAGCTCTGTCTGTGTGCAGTTTGTATGTTCTCCTCCTTCAGGTGCCCCTGCTTCTTAAACACAGTCCGAAAACGTGCACGTGTGAAAAAACGTTCTTAAGGAGGGCAGGCCGTGCTGGGTTGCCAGGTCTCCCATGTTTGTGTTGCTCTGTCATGTCTCCTACACACGAACAGTTTGTTTTTCATTATCCCGTCCTCTTACTCCCCCCTGTGTTTTCCTCCGCCTGCTCAGAATCCCTGAGTCACCCCGAGCATATCTGACAAAAAGCGATTTGAGAAATTAAATCAGCCAAGGTAGCAGGAGGGCGGACCGGCCTTCTTAAAGTACTCTCCTCGTCCATAAGCTCCAAATTTACGACGTTTCGCCGACCGCTAATGTGTTGGACCATATTATGTGCGCTCTCATGCTGATTGTGATGGAGCTTCATTTTCGCGTGATTGATGGCTTGGCGCCGGAGATCGATTGGATTTCACCATTTGCAATACAATACGCTACCAACGCTCTGAGCCTATACATGATCCTATAGCCAATTTGGCTCGGGTCCCATGTCAAATCCAATCTAGCAGGTGCTTGGTCTAGTCGTAGAAATCTATTGCAGTATGTCAGAGTAATATGGGTTGCTACTGGTTACACCTGGGCAGTACACAACGACTGCTCAAGTCTTAAGAAGCTTAGTTGCCCTTGCTTCAGCTCTCATGTCTGCAGGCACAAGGTTGAAGGTGATCATCCACCAATACGCCCTCCCCAAGGACGAATAACAGCCGGTCCCCCAACGAGATGGGCCGGAAAGTAGATTCAGCCTCTGGCCCCGATATCAGGACGTGCATCTCTGGCTGTCCCAGGACCTTTTTTTTTTTTTTTTTTTTTTTTAAAAGGGGATTGGATGATCTAATCCATTAGCATGTAAGATCAGTAGAGCCCGGGTGGTAGGATGGGAAATGCTGGGTCTTTTTCCGCTCAGGGTTTCTTCTCTGATTGCAGGCTTTCCAGGTCACCCAACTTAACTTACAGCATTTGATCCTTTTAGTGTCGGGACTACTTTTTTGCGCTTTGTTTTTAAAACCAAGGCCAGACTTTTTTTGATTGCTTATTTGGCGGATCCGCCGACGATCATATTTGAAGAATATTTCGGATCCGCCGCAGCACCAATGGTTGAAATTCGGAAAAAAAAAATATATATACTATTTTATTTTTTAGCTTTTTCCACCCTCCGATGGAGAGCCAACCGTTTTCTTCTGTTCATTTATTTTTTTTCCAGATTCACTTTAATTTAATTGTAGGTTAAATAAATTTTATTTTCAAATTAAAATTTATTTTTATTTCTTCCTCCTTCCTTGTATTGATTCCACGTAGGCCTCGAGAAATTGAAAAGTGCTAAAAAATAAAGATTTATTTATTTTTTTTTTTTCCTCCCTCCTCGGTAGATTCTTAAGTAGAAACATCCGAGGAACAAACAATTTTAAAAAGTCTGGGTTCAAGGGTAGCACTTTTACCCATTTAACCCCGGCTGCTGATGGCGTCTCTCGAACAGGGCTTCTGTCTGCCGTGGACGTGGTGGAGGTGAACCCAAAACGAGGCAGGAACGAGGACGAGGTGCGCTCTACGGTCTCCGCGGCCGTCGATCTGGTGCTGAGCTGCTTCGGGCGCGTCCGGGAAGGATCTCATCCGGCCGATTTCAAAATCCCCGAACCCTAGGAACCTTTATGAAGCGCAGGAGAACGAGCGGGGCAACGAACCCATTTTTAACTCTATTTAAGGTTGTGTTGTTGGTCCTGTAATGAATTTCCATCTTCTTGGATTCGAGTCGTCTCTGTTCTTGCCTTCGTCCTGTACGTCCAGACCTCTCCCGGGGGTGGGGTGGGGTGGGGGGGTGCTTGGGTGGGCAAAACAGAAGGTGTTTGCCGGGCTGAGTAGGGGGCGCTGCTGCATCATTAGCACCCCCACACATGATTTTGTGGGTCCGAAAGGTTATAATATTTACAGTAATCGTTTCAGACGTTTAAACGCTGTCGATCAGCTAGATTTATTTTTTTTGTAGAAAATATTCACATTTACAAAACACACCCCGATCAGCCGAACTCTTGGTGGACGTGTCGGATGTGAGAGAAATGTTCAGGACTGACGACTTGAGGCGCTTTAACAAGGGGCACACCGTGTTACACCTTACCCTAGGTCATCTTACTTGCATACACACCCTCCGCTTGTCCGTTCCATAAAGACCTCTGCTCAAATCCAGCCTCACACAATAAGCGGGTGGGGGTGGGTGGGGTTGAGGGAGGGGGAGGGGCCTTGCGCCCGTTTTTTTGGCCACACCGAATAACAGCCGGGCGAATTAACTCTACAGTTTGCATTACTACAAAATAATCACTGCATCAATTAAACGGAGCGTCGGTTCCACTGCACAATTAACCAGACCGCGCCCCTTTTGTCCAATCAACCCAACATCAGGTACCAAAGATACCAGATTCAAATGGCCCTATTTAACCAACGGTACCAGTTCTACCATTAAACTTGTACCAGTATTAACAATCCCAAATCCCGTGACTAACCAGTACTCCCAGACTCAACGGTACCAGTTCCAGTAACCAAGGCACTAACGCTGCTACCCTTTGCAACCGTTCCCGGATCATGGACAGCCGTAGATGTGTGTGAGACGGGGCGGTTTGTAGTTTGTGAATGCCGTGGGCGATTCGAGGCACCTGCTGTTCCACCGCTTTACCAGCAGATGCCAGTAAAATCAGCAAACACGAACCAGTAAAGCAGTGGAATGTCTAAACGAGCTCATGTCCATAACCAGAACTGGAACCCCACGGACCTGCCGGTTCCTGGTCGGGTCTCGTTTTTGTGCAGTGGAAAAGAAAAGGGTCGCTCGAGGCTCGGTACTGAACCCCCAACCAAAGTCACCCCCCGCCCGCCCGCCCCCGCCCCTGCCCCTCCGGACCAGGTTTATCTTTGTTCAGTTATATTTAGGAGCTGGAAACGTGGGAGTGCCCTGAGGGACGTCCGTCTTCTGCGCAGCTGCTTTGTGCGGCGAGAACAGGCACCGTTGGCATCCACGCAAATTCTTCGGCATAAAAATAGGCTTCACTGGGAGCGTTGAAGGTGAACTGGGGGTTGGGGGTGGGGGTGTTTGGGTGTCTGTGTGTGTGTGTGTGTGTGTGTGTGTGTGTGTGTGTGTGTGTGTGTGTGTGTGTGTGTGTGTGTGTGTGTGTGTGTGGGGTTCGGGGGGCCGTGGGTCTGGAGCCTGAGCGGGAAGCGAGGAAACCGGGATCAGTCCGCCTCTCGCAGGCCGCACCGCCTTCGGAACTCCTGACCTCGCTCGTGGATCCATTTGTTCGAAACTGGAAGAGAGGCGGGTACAAAATGAGCGGACCGGGCCGAGGGTCGGTACCGAGCCGGGCGTCTGGGACACTCACCCCACTTGTTTCCGAGCAGCACAGGGCAGGCGGCGTGCCTCGTGTCGTAGTCTCCTTCTCCGCTGGGGAACAGGTTGTACCAGAACACGGCGGTGCCCTGTAACGCAGCACAAGGTCAGGTCCTTCGGGTCTCATTCGCTCTCGAGCCTCAGTTTCATTACACACGCACGCACGCACACGCGCACACGTTTACACACACCTTCATGGGTACTACCGAAGCTCCTACTTCTGGGAATACGGTAGCGCCCCCTGCTGCCACGTTACTCATCTGCAACACAGAGGGATTCGGATTACCGTTCAGGTTCGTGACCCTGAAAACGGCTAAAGGGAAAACTTTCACTCACGTAGAAGAGCCAGGTAGCGATGCGGTTCCCCGTACCGAGCTCTTTAAAGGCGTCGGGTTCTTCTTTCTAGCCGAGGGAAAAAGAAGAAATCACACCGAGATAAACACGTCCTCCAACGACGTTTTAATGAGCAGCGACCTGCTTACCCGTCCGAAATCGTAGTGCGGCTCGTACTGGCCTCCCACGCCGTAATTAGCCACCTGAGAGATAGACGGTTTGCTCATTATTATTATTTATCCGTTTATTTTACGTGAGTGAGTTAAAAAGTGAGCCAAATATAACTAAAGCTCGATAGGGTTGCCAAAAAACTTCGTCGAGGTTTAACAAAAATAAAATATGCCAAATATGCAGCTACGCTTTAAAAACCTGCTGCGAACATTATTGAAAATATTTGAGAGCAACTGTAGAAAATTGCTTCCATTAAGCAAACCTGGCAACCGTAACTCAAAGGATTCCTGCCCTTTTAATTCTTGTCTTTGTCCAGCAACGTTTTTATTTCCTATTACGATTCATTAGGGTTAACACACACACCAGTCATGGGCCAATTCAGAGTGACCAATTAACCCAAAGCACGTATTTAGAACGTGGGTAAAATGAAAATTCTAGCCATTCTATACAATTCTAATCACGTTTTTTTTTTTTAAGTAAATTTTATAATTCTTTGTATAAAGATTACAATTGATCAACGATTCGCTGATCCAATGGCGACGCTTCGTCAGCGTTCGTTAAAAATAAGCCCCGGCAGCTCACCTGTAGCTCCTCCGCCGTCGTGACGTCCAGGCCAGTGAGGTCCTGGATCCTCTGGTTAATCCGATCCACCACCGGATGCTCGTAGGCCGCTAACCAGGCGCTGCAAGCACATCAGATCAGGCGTGAGTGAGAAGATTCCAGAACGACGGGAGGAGATCAGTCCTGATTGGAGTAGTGAGGAGAAATGTCAGCATGCAGCGTGCGGTTAGAAGTGTGAGGGATCATTCAAGCAGGTCTTTAATGGACGCACTCTCCAGGGGGTTGGGGAGGCGCGTTAGAGGCGGGGTGTGGAGCGGACTCAGAGGTTGTGAGGTCATAGGAACAGGGCAGTGAAAGGTGTGGTACGTATTTTTGGAGTTCATCAGATTTGTTTTGGTTTTGGCTAAATTTACAATTAAAAAGTAAGGTCGCATAGGAACGAATGAAGTCATTCAAACTGTAACTGACAAAATTCACATTTAAACTGACAACATTTAAACAGTAACTGACAAAATTCACATTTTAACTGACAACATTTAAACGGTAACTGACAAAATTCACATTTTAACTGACAAAATTTAAACTGTAACTGACAAAATTCCAATTTAAACTGACAACATTTAAACGGTAACTGAAAAAAATTCAAATTTTAACTGACAACATTTAAACGGTAACTGACAAAATTCTAATTTAAACTGACAACATTTAAACAGTAACTGACAAAATTACAATTTTAACTGAAATAAGTGTAACAAGTCACAGTCTTATTTCCTCTCATCTCTCTCACTACTCACATTTCTGCGCAGCACACACACACACACACACACACACACACACACACACCCCTTTATTTTAACTCGCCTGATGTTGTATTTTCAATACGTTTTTCTTTCCTTTTCCTTTATTTCTTTCTTTTCTATGGGACCTTACGCTTTCTTTAATCCCGATCGCTTTTGCCATCTTTTTCTTTTTTGCCCCAAATCTGATGCCAGATGAGCGTGAGCACGAGTGTGAGCATGCCTCCTGAGCTTTTACCCCTCTACCCTTTTCGACCCCTTACCTCTTGGAGACTCTATATTGGGCCGTGGTGAGCTCCCCCGTTTGGGGGTCATGCACGGTGGCACGCCTGAGCTAAGAAGGAAGCAGAAAGGAGAAAAGAAAAGAGAGAGAGAGAGAGAGAAAGAGAACGAGAGTCACTACTTGCTACAGCATGCCACGACTCGCCCTACCCAGACACCCCAGGACTCCAAACAGCACCAGCAGGGGGCACCAGTGTACAGTTTAAAGTCTGACATAACCGGGCAGGATTCAGGGTCTAGAATCCTGACGGGGGACTGAGCCGAGTCTCATACGTCTAACTATGACGGCGTAGAGTGACCCCCGCCCACCCCTCCGCGCTGGGTAAAATCACCGAGCCGGAGCGTAGCGTGTTGGCGCGGCTCGGTCGACGTCACCCGCTTACCTCTTGCTGATGCGATACTGGGCGGTCTCCAGGACGCCGGTGACGGGGTTGGAAATGGTGGCGCGGCGCAGCTGTGGAGCCAAGCGGGCCGAAAAGAGACGAGTTACACACAAGCACAGCGCCGACGCAACGCCGGGGTACGGGGCGCCTCTGAAAACTCTCTCGAATATGCCAACAGCTGGCACGAGACGCGCGACCCGGTGACGTTGGTACCGCCCGAAAACGCCGTGACATGACCAAAAGTATGAGGACACCCCTTCCACAGCGAGCAGGTGCGCCACAGATGAGCAGTACACGCGCTGGTATTTGGGAAGCAAACTTTCTTGGAGCCACCGCGCCTCGCCCGGGTGTCCACGTACTTTGGGCTCAGGTCACTGCGTGTCTCGCTCCTTAAAGCCACTTGGGGGCGACCTGCTGGCGGACTCACCCTCGGTTTGGCCAGCTCCTTCACCTTCTCGATCTCCCGCTCGCTCAGGATGTCGTGGAAGCGGACGATGCGCGGCCGGTCCCACTCGTCCTCCTGCTTGACGGGACCCAGGATGTAGTACGGGTGCTTGTCGTTGTCGTAGTAGCGGCAAAACAGCCGGCTCCATCTGCGCGGGGTCTGCGTGGTTCACAGAGTAAAGCGTTATGAACGTCACGGTCACCCTGTCGGCGCGGTTAAGATGAGGGAGGGGCTGTCTGAGGGTTCGATTCTGACCAGGCGGAGTCCTTCTCCTCGGCACAGCTGCTCGTACTTCCTCTTCTCCGGTAGGAACTCGTCCTTGGCGCCCGCCTCTCTCTTGTCTCGCTCCTTGGTGCCGCTCGGCTCCTTCTCGACCTTCCTCTGCTTGGCCAGCTGATATTCGAAGTACTTCAGGTTGCCCTTGGCTCTCTGGTGATCGGGATCTGAACGAGCAGGAAATACGAACGGAACGTCAAAAGGCGCAGGACATTTAAAAAAACAACAACAAAAAACAACGTTCGGACCGTCTGACCAAGCTTACCTAGACTCAGGAGTCTCCTGGTGTGCTCCAGCGCCCTCTCTAGCTCCCCCTGCTGGTATATGGAGTAGCTGAGGTAGTCCAAGACGGTCACAGCGTCGATGCCGGCCTCCTCGCCCTCGTCCAGTTGCCTCAGGGCCTGAGCCATCCACATCTCCGTGTGGAAGTAATCCGCGTCCGAGTACGTGATCTTCCCCAGCTCGAAGCAATCCTCCACGCTCAGCGTGCTCTTATACGGAACAGCAGCAGACATTCCTGAGAAAACGCAGCTCGGGTTACCAATTCGCCAGTCCGTCGCCTCAGGGACTGAAAACCCGCTCCTGCCTTCTGCAATATTCCTGCTTCGCCCCCGTACCACGTTCCTCACTTGTACTATCACCCTCTACCGTGCCATCCCTTTCTATTCCATCTGCACTAATACTCACCAGGAAGGTCCCCGCTGGAGATGGTCTGCGTGTCCAGTTTGTACGTGTCCTGAAGCCGGAGCAGAGCCTTGGCCGCTCCCGTCTGATCGTCGTCGTTTGGGAAGTACTTCCTCTGGATGGTCAGGTTGGAGATGAAGCCTGTGCATGGTTTCACAGTCACTTACAAATATTGAGGAACGCTGTCCTAACTGAGTAAGTCCGGGGCGACAGTGGCAAGGAAAAACGCCTTTAATGTTAGAAGGAAGAAGCCTTGGGAGGGACCGGGCAGTAAAGTAGTCAAATTCTTTACTGCATTTAATAAATACACTTACTAAAATAAATAATAAATAAATAAATAAATAAAATAAAGGTCGAAAATTAAAAGCAAGTTAAACCCTATTCGTAAAAAGAAGAGAACAAATAAGCATTTAAAACAGGAATAAACACATTTATAAATGTAAATTAAATTAAAAAAGGGATGTTACTGATTATTTAAAACTAAAATCACAACATAATTACAACATCACTTTACTATATTGTTATTGTATTAAAATAATCAAATAATATTAAATAAAAGGAATATAATCAAAACAATTCTGTAACCTTACATTAAATAAATAAAAAGCACAAAAAGATAGTATGCTCAATTAAAAAGAAATGAAAACAATCATAAATTAAAATAAACACACAATAACCGAATCAAACAAAGCAAACAAACTAATATAAATGGTTATTTAAAGAGAAATATTAAATTTAATACATTCAAATGAGAGACATGATATGATTTCTTAATAAAATATCCCCTAATTTGCTTTTATAAAATACTAATAGATATTTTATTATATTTTTTTAATATAATGTGGATTAAAATAATAATGTATAACAATAATATATTGGCTGCTGCTCAAATTTTTTTTTTTTTTTAATTATTTTTATTATTAGTTTGTCTAATTTGTGTCGTTTGCACTTGCAGTTTATTATTTTTAAAGATAATAAATCTTGTATTAAAATTATAACAAAGATAGAGAATATTATAACTACAGAATATAAGACTGAATATTATCTAATAACTAAACGATGAAATCAAAAACTATCCCGACCATCAGACATGTCTCTGAGCACCAGGTCCTCCACCTCGCCCCATTCCGTGTTCAGCCTCTTCATCAGTTTGAAGGCGTTGACCGGGTGGCCGAGGAAGCCCTCGGGGTCGTGGGTAGCGGTGGCCGTTAAGGAGTCGAGTTTCTCGGCCCACCTGGGCGACGAAAAAAAACAAAAAACAAGAACAATTCTGACTTCTAAAGTCAAAGTTTAAATCCTAACAAACCTTATTAGTTAGTAACAATGATTTATGCATCCTGACGCGGGATCGACCCCCACAGGGCGACCTGCACCCAGAGAGAGGTCGGATCAAAGCCCCGACCCACCGGACTTACTGTTTGACCTGTTCCAGCTTGCTCTCCTCTGCTCTGATGTAGTCCTTTAGAGACCTCACCAGGTCCTTCTCCAAAAACAGCAGGTCCGTCATATGGCCTGGAGAAACGTCCCGGTGAAACGAGAAAGCAAAAGCAAAACGTTTGGTTAGAGAGGCAAAGGTGTAGGAGGGGGACGAAATTAAGAGACGTTCTTCTTACCGATGGAGGTGAAAAAGTCGCTGTGGGCAAAACAGCCTCGGAAAACGGAGCTGATCAGCAGGACGCACGACACTCTCCAAATCTCCATCTGCACACACACACACACCTGACCTCAACACAAACTATGTCCATATTTATAGTAACTCAACCCAGACGCCCTGGGGCGCAGCAGCATCGAGTTACAGGGAACAATAAGACTTTAGAACGTCAATAATCCCTGATCACAAACAGCTCAATTATATTAATCTAAATATATATACATAATGGGACCACATCGGGACGCGATCGTTTTGGTCCTAATAACCGGCTGGTCCGATTAAACGAACATGCCCTATGTT
>JAVSBV010023632.1:0-11961 GCA_033117975.1 Parotocinclus spilosoma | reverse complement strand
TGTAAAGCTGCTTTGAGACAATGCTCCATTGTAAAAAGTGCTGTATAAATAAATTTTGATTGATTGATTTATTGAATACAAAGTGGTCAAAGAAATACAAGGAAGGATTGTATATATATATATATTGTGTCCATAGTGACATTTGTCTCTATATATACAGATAGAATAGGCAGAACAGGTAAAAGTAGCACTCCTAACTGATTAGTATATAACAAGATAATATATACAGAAATATAGATATACAGTATGTATGCAGTCATTTAAAAAAGAGATAAAGAAGAAACATAGTAAATGGTATGGCCAGGATTAAAGGCACTCTTCCCTAATACTTGGTTGCACACACTCTGGCAGCAATGACAGCCTCCAAATGTTTTTGTCCCCACTTGTCTGCTCATAGTTTCTTCTACTCTTGTACTGCACTTCTCTCAGGCTCCTGGTGTTTGCAGGGTTTTTCACATTTCAGCTCTCTTCAAAGTCTTGTGAACTTGGATGTGTGCTTTGGGTCATTAACTTGCTCATTTTTTCAAATGCATGCCTAGTTCGCTCAAACAGGCTCTGATGATACTCTCTTTTCATTGCTCCAGTGACATGTTCAAGGCCTCCAGTCCCAGAGGCAGTAAAGCAGAATAAAGCACTACAACATTATGGATTCTCCATCATGTTTCAGTGTACTTAGGCTGCTACTTTGCTCTATATGCCTATTTTTTCTCTGTATACATAATGCTGATATGCATTACCAAAGAGCTCTAGTTTTATTTCATGCATTAACAGAACACTTTCGCAGAATTATTGTGGTTTGTCTATCAAGGTTCCGTCACCCTTTTTTCTGTCTTTCTTTAAACAGTGGTGCACTTTTTGGTCTTCACCTTTAGAGCCCTGATTTTCAATGTGTGGTGTAAGGTATGGTTTTAAACCATCTCTCCAGATGTCCCCAGCTCAACCTGAAGTTATTTTGTACAGTTAAATTTTTTTCATATCTCAAACCAACTTTCATAGTTTCCTGCCTGTTAAAAGAGTCGGAAACATAACATTTCTAAATGTGGAAGTCTGGAAGCCAAGGCCTTTAGAGATAGTATTGTACCATTTACTTGGAGATAATAGCATTTCTGGTTCTCTGGCGTTCTCTTTTGACTTTGCCATTGTGGCCAAGGAACAGGGACTAAAACAGATATTTTTAAGTATCAAGGGCACCATTCAAAGGCTAATTAAAGCACTGACGAGGTAGGGACCCGGAGAGTCTAATAAAATGAATCACAGGTTAGTCTGATTTTGTCCTTTGTTTCAAACTGAACAAAGGGTGGCATTAATGATAAGAACAATAACATTTATATTTTTAGACATTTAATTCATGTCACTTGTGGTCAGTGGTCAGCAAGGCACTGTTGCTTATTTCTGCCCCAGCGTATTAGAAAAAAATACACTTCTCACAAAAATAAGTTTAATACAAAGAACTGCTGGACAATCTGATCCTGTCCATGCCCCATCACTGTCAATGTGTTTTGGCAGTCTTGGGTGACCATACACCCTACTGAACAGTCAATGTGTGGTACTCTCATCCAGGTTGGCATGTTTCTTTTCACCCCTATAAATATGTCACTTGCTGCTCAATCATGATAATTGAATTGAGTTTGCATGTCATTTGTGTACGTACTTTTCTTTTTACAACAAATGAGACAACAAGATGTTAAATATAATACATCAGGTATTGGCTATAAAATAGCCTAACAAATATAAATCTCCATATTGCCTGTTAGGGCAAAACTGTATCTAGTGCTGTAATGATCCTACCTGGTGACTCATGAACTCACAGAGCTTAAGGTGTTCCTTGGAGTGCTCCTTACACTGTAAAATTACTTGTCAATGTGCACTGGCCTTAGATGCAAAACATTTCTGAAAAGCTACTTGACGTTCACAATATGCAATTTTTGTGACCACATAATGTAGGTGTTCATTAGTTGCCATCGCTTTGTGCTTGGGTGACTTTCCCACTCATGTCCAGCCTCCACTCCCTCAGACATGGCCAATTATTTTATAACTAATAGTTGTTTTAAATAGCAATTCAAAATGCTCACACTTAACTGTGAGCAGTGTAGATGAGTAGTGTACATGTTTTACACATAACAGGGTAAAATGGAAGTAACAAACTAATGAGTATATCGTTACTATTTGGTTAAATTATTTTAGTTTAGTCATGTTTAATAAACTGAATTCTAAAGGAGATATAGTCATACATCTATATCTTATTACAATATACGATATACACGTACTGGCCAAATTATTAGGTAGAGCTTTCTAGTACCAGACCAAATACCTTCTTGCTGTGATGTGACGGTGCTAACAACTAACCTACTGCCCTGTCCACCAGCTGAATTTTTGTAGCAGTAATCAAGACTCATTAGACCAGGAAATGTTTTTCCAATCTTCCAGTCAAATTTTGGTAATTATTTTGTGAGCTGTAACCTTAGTTACCTGTTCTTATCTGACAGGAGCAGTATGGTCTTCGTTTTTGCACAGCTTAGTTGTTTTGAGTGGTTATTCAAAACATTGTTGTCTTTCTGTCAGCTCAAACCAGTCTGGCCAATCTCCTCTGGCAAGACTCAGGCAAACCCCAGAGATGTATGTGAAAATCCCAGTATATTAGCATTTTCTGAATTACTCAGACCAGCCTGTCTAGTACCAACATTCATGCCATTCATTCCCTCTTAAATCACCGTTCTACCCCATTCTTATTCCCGATGTGAACTGCAGCAGGTCGTCTTTACCATTTATACCTAATATACCTAAATACATGTTTCTGCCATTTAATTGGCTAATTAGATATTTACTTTAAAAGCAATTGAACAAGTGTACCGAATAAAGTGGAAAGTGAGTGAATATATTGCCTTACTGTCGCAGTTTTATGTGATCAGTACTGTAGTTATTTGTTTTTGTTTTGTCTGTGACACTGACCTTGAGTGATTAGAGTGCATTGTACTTGGCTTGCAGAAAATGTCTCCAGTTTGATGAAAATAGAGTTGGAAGGAGCTGTGCATCTGCCACTGACCTTTTCCTGGTCAAGACTGAGCCTGACTAGATATGTCCATTTTCACTCTATGTTTGAAGTAGTCTGTCTGTAATTTCACTGCCAGTTATTACACGTACCTTGTTATTTGACATTCGCCATTACTGACAGACAGGTTGTGCTTTATACCCTTGCTGCAAAATGTGTCCTTCTACATCTGAGACATTCTTGTTTACCCTGTTTTTTTTCCAGGATGAGAAGAATCAGGTTCTCACCACCAACATCTGGCTCAACATGGTAAATCTGAGGAACAGCACTGACATTTATACTATCAGACAGTTAAACTTTTTATTCTATTGTGTATTTGGTGTCTTATATACAGGGCCGGTTCTAGGGGGGGCAGAGGGGGGCAGATTGTGTCTTTGCCCCCCCAAGCACAACGCAAGACCTTAATATATTTCTGGCTTCAAAAATATGACTATCAACAACATGCCCACTCATTATGTTTTACTGCCTCCCCAAGCAAAGCAGTCCAGAACCGGGGCTGCTTATATATATGTATATATATTCCCTTTTATATATATATGTATATATATATATATATAAATACTTTTTACGTTTAATATGTTTACTTGTGTCTTTATCTTTACTAAAAGAAAAATGCTCATCATTATGGGTATGCGTAGCAATTAAAATCTCTTAATTCTGTTTATGCTGTGTAGAGAAAAAACGCTCACATAAATTAGGGGATATTTCATTTCATGTCTGATAAAAGGTAAGGCATTAGTAGTAACCCTTATCCAGAGTGGCATACAACTGACATACAGCCTTGTAATCCAAGCAATGGTGGCTTAAGGGCCTTGTTCAGGTTTAGGGGGGATTTTGACCCTGGTCCTTCAGAGCGTAACCACTAGACCTGTGCATTTACAACATTTAGAAGAACGTGAAACATTTGTACCCTTTGAATATTCACTTCTTTAACATTTTTCTTTCTACTACTGAGCGCACTGAGAACCCTTTGCGGCTGTAAACTGTAGATTTTGCCATTGCGGGACTATTTCAGTATTATCTTAACTCACCTTACCTTAATAACTTCATTTTATAAAAAACTGATGTTATGTATTCCTTTAACCTATTCATAAATAAATTATATGGGAGGAAGTTGTGTTTTAAATAATTTTATTAGGGGTACACACTATAGTTTACCTGAAGTAGCTATACCGAAATGATAAACATTTCTGAAGAGCGTCAGTAATCACCACATTTAAACAGGCCATTCAAGTATAGAACTGTGTTCAATTTAAGTCCAGCTACTGAAAACACACTTTCCATCAAGCTATTTCTGCAGTGTTTTTTTTTTTTGGTGATCAGTTATTTACTTCAAGTTTCCCCTTCCTGTGGATTGATTTTTCCCCTCTATTTAATCTGTGTGGATGTTGTTACTGTAATGGGTACACTTTGGTATAAAGCTCTGATTAAAGCTCTATACTATTGCCACTTAAGTTAACCCAAATGTTCACTTTGTAAAAACTGCTATTTGTGACTTTCCGATTCAATGGGGTACATATAAGAGGTGATACAGGGCTAGTTATAAAAGGGTGTTCAGCTTCTTAAATCGGAAAATGGCCAAATACACTGTAATTGTAGTAAATAGGTCTTTTAATATAACTAATTCAGAAAGGCCGAGTTATATGGTGCTGTCCTGTTAAATGAACATATAATTATTTACCTGTGGTATTATATGACTGTGGTATAAATTTACAGAAAAGACAACATTATCATTGAATTACAAATGTAGGCCTATTTGACCAATGAGAAGTTACAAAGTACCTGCAGAATAACTGTTTGACTATTAGGAAATCAATCCATATAACAAATCAATACATGGGTTGCCTGCAGTCTCAATACAACAACAACCTTTGATTGATAAATATATTTCAATATAAGACTTTACAGGTCTAAACATGTTGTACAAGTTTTCACATACAACATAAGAATACAGGTTAAAACAAGTTAGACAAGTGAACTACTAATGAAAATTATTACAAATATGTATTATCCCTGTGCTAACAGCATTGGTATGACCATTATCTGCAATGGAACCAATCAGACTATCCAGGAGTGAAGAATCTTCGATTTACCACTGACCAAATTTGGACCCCAGACATCTTGCTCTACAACAGGTATGAAATTTGGAGTAACGCAATGCAATTTGTAGACTATTGCAGCTAACAGGGTGTAGCTGTGTGAGGACAGCAGAGTCTAATTGCCAATTCAAAGTAAATGTCTAGACAAATGAACAATTAAGAGTTGAAGAGCTGTGATTTTCTCCCTGTAGGCAAAATCCAAGGTGGTGCTGGTTTTGCACATTTGTCTTGATTTCCTTTTTTTTTGTCAAGCTTAAAGATTTAGTGCCTTGCTCTAGGAGGATTGAGTAAAGTGGTTACATTCATAGCTTTTAGCTATGTACTCATCAGAAAGTCTTTTTTCTTTTTATGCACTGTGGTGTCATCTCACGTTCCTGAAAGTGAGTGATCCTCATATAAATAAAGTGCTTAGTGAATATGATTCCAACAAGTTTTCTCTCATTTAGTTTTCTCTCACTGATTTATCTGGGAACAAAGAATACATACACTATAGTTTGTATAGCAAGTCAATCACAAGCTTCATGCATGTAGCTACTGGGATGTTTTGGATTATTTGTTCGCACGGGTGTTTTCACCCAGAAAAAGGAGAACATTCAGGATTCAAAGGCCACTGTTGTTAGTAATACAGCAATTGTCACATCATTATATTAACAAATATATTGAAGGGTAATATAATGGCCAGACCAAAAAATTGTGACCTTGCATGCTGGTAACTTCAGGTTCCTGCAGATGGCATTGCAAGAAAATGAGCAGGCTTTAAATACCTGTGGGGTGTGCAATTGGATTCATGTATTGAGAAGAGGTGGTACAACTGAGTGAATGTCTCGCCCAATGTGTGGAAATGCAAATGGGTTGCAAAGCAGATGTTAATGACTGCAAAAAGGAGTAATTGTATTTGGGCCTGCCAAAGATCATAGTGTGAAGGAAGTAGCTGATTTTCCAGGTGTAATGAAACGTACCACAAAGGTCCTACAATATAAACTATGAGTATATGAGACACATCCACAAATTTAGTCATTTAAAAGAGTAATATAAATGAAATTAATTAGAAGCTTTAATGGTTTGTGAGTTGGGGAGCACTAAACTGAACATTACTGTATACATTTTGTGACATGCAAGAGATGTTTTTAAAATCTAGAACCATTAACATATGACATATATGTGACATATGACAGCTGTTCTTCTTTTCTATTTTTGTTTCCTTTCCTACAGTGCCGATGACGATTTTGACTCAACCTTTAAGACCAACGTGTTGGTGAACTCAAGTGGCTACTGTAGCTACCTGCCACCAGGTTAGTCTATTTACTCAATGTCTAATCGAATAGAGACATGAGGTGTTTTGCATGATGTAGAGAGAAATTAAAAAGGAAAGTATGTGGTATACATGTATGGCTTTGATGAGGATAGAAACCTGCAATACATATAACTTAGAGGATTAAAGGACTGGGGTAAATGATGGCGTGTAAGTGTAGAGTTCGCATGCTCTCCAATTTCCTCCCACATTTTAAAGACATGCGGTAATTTAATTGGTCGCTCTTAATTACTCCAAGTGTTATTGTGTCTGACCAGTATCAGACTGGCCAGACAGAATAGCAGTTGCTTCTGCTGTGACATAATGAACAAAATAAATAAGCAAAATGTATGACAATATAAATAAACAAATATTATTCTTATGCCAGTTGAATGGTGCAGTGTATCAGCCATTAGCAGGACTAAGGGAAGTAAAGCTTTTTGCTAAAATACTAAACAGGGGAGAAATTATCTTTAATGCTTTAATAAAAACAAACAATGACTTAGAGGGTGGTGACCGTTGGTGCACTGATATACATATTATACATCTGGTGGCTCTAGGCATTTATCTTCCACTCTCTTACTATAAAAAATAAAGGGGCTTTAAAAAAACTCTCTCTAGCACACATAAATACATTATATTCACATAATGTACTGCAAGAACCTCATCACCACAACCACGTAGTCCTGCATAATAAAAACCTTAAGCCTTTACTTTCCATAAAATGATTAAACTGACTATCCTACACACAGCACAACATACACTTGACCTTCTTTACCATTGAAGGAATATGTTTCCATATTTTCTTTGAATTACTGAGCTCAACCCCAACTCATCAAACTAGCAATCCTTAAGTAATTAAAAGTTTTCAGATTTATGACTAAGAAGGTCATAGATGCTTTGGTGTTGCAAAGAAACCAAATGGGTTTATATTCTGTTGGACCCTTGCAAGTGAAAAGGCTTTGATCTTGTTACCACAAGGAGAGGTGCTATCCCTAGATTATGAATCACTATGATGCATTCCTTGTCAGTGACAATGTTACTGTTGTAAATCATTTTTAATTTTTTAAAAGTCTTTATACTCTATCTTTACTACCATGCTCATAAAATATTCTGAATAATATGTGTGCATAAATGAACATTGAATAATTAATTAACTAGTTCATTCATTTTCTTATTCGCTTGTTCCTAGTCAGGAAAAATCACTGCCTAGCCAGTGCCACAGGGTAAAAGGCAGGAACAACCCTAGACAGGGCACCAATACACTATAGGGCACATACACTCAAACACTCATACACACATTCACACACAAAGGGCACTTTGGAAGCACCAATTAACCAAACACATGCTTTTGGAATGTGGGAGAAAACCAGAGTACCTGGAGAAAACCCACGCAGACACTAAGGAGACATACAAACTCCACACAGGCCAGGGTCAGGATTAAACCAAGGATAATATGCTACATATAAAAACATAATTACTTATGTGCACATTCAATTAAAAATTAAAATTTATTTATATAGCGCTTTTTACAACAGAGCATTGTCTCAAAGCAGCTTTACAATCTTATATTATCTTAAAAGGCTAATCCCAGATTGAGCAAGCCTAGGGCAGTACACACACATGGCTGCTACAATCATTTTGACATTGTATGTATAAGCACAAGTTTGAAGTAATTTATTCCTAAATGAATTCCAAAAAAAAAAAAGGAGAATTCAGTATAACTGAATAAAATGTTATATTTGTAATATCGATGTGAATTAAACAGTTTAAAAGTAAATCTAAATAAATATAACACCCGTTCTATAAATAACATGGCAGTCCTTCCACTTAGCTTACACACAAAATCGCAAGGAAAACATGAGTCTTTTTGATAAGTTTCAGATAATAATAGTTTTTAGGACAACAAAGGAAATGTCTTTATTTCTAACTAAACATGACCTAAACATCATCAGACTAAAAGTAGACAAAATCCAAATATAGAAATGAGACAAAAATATTATACTTAAATTTCATATTATAATTTGTTTATAAAACGAACAGGGATCTTTCAGTGTGTGATCTTCAAAACATGTTCAGGGACATGTATCATGGCAACAACAAAAAAGCTTTCAAAGGTCTTCTGAGAAACAGTTGTTGATGCGCTCCAGCCTGTAAAAAGACTACGAAACCATGATTAAAGGGATCTACCTATCAACCATCAAACAATGTGTACAAAGTGAGGAATTCAAGTCCATTGTCACTCAGTCGATTATCAATGATTACTTCAAGAGCAAAATGTGTAATAATCTGCAACGTCAGTTCTAAGGCCATTGTCTAATAGTAATTTCTTGAGCAGAATGCTGAACAACAATGTTGTGCATAGCAGGAGTGCAAGTCACTGCTCTCCAAAAAAAACCTACTGCACATGATGTGGCACATGGACAACCAGAAGGGTATTTTTTGGAAGGGGGAGACCAAAATATATCATTATGGTTTAAACGAGAAACATAATTTCTAAAAAAAAGTAAATACTGTATTGCATCATATGAACCTTATGCCATCTGTTAGACCTAGTGGTCAGGATCTTCTTGCCAAAAAATCAAACTTGACATAAGGATGTATTATTAAAAACTAGTGACTGAGAGCTGTATAAAACTAAAACAAATTTAGAATCGGATGAAAATTGACCAAGTTATGACTTTTTAAACTTCAGAGATTTGCATACCATCATTGATTAGGCTGTTTGGATCAAATTGATTCATTTAGCATGCATAACTTTTTCATCTATTTATATAGATGGCTTAGAAAGGTGAAGTTTGAGGGTTGCTTTTAGTGCTTCAATGCGAGCTTCTTCAGTTTTCACATATTCACAAAATCCTTTATTATTCAATCAGCATTCTAATTAAAATATGACATAAAACATGACTTCAACAACAACATACACACAGGTATTCTGTCACCCATTCATAACTGTACCTTTGTTCTTTTGAAAGAGCTTTCTGCAATATTTTGGAACATGACTGTGAGGTCGACATCTAATGTATAAGCGCTGAGGTGTTCAGTACAAACAGTTCTACTGCGTCTTGTCTGTGAAGAAGACAGAAATGCATAATTAATATTAGGAATGAGTTACATGGGCGTGTTGCTGGAAAAGCAGAGCTGAGGGGTGACCACATTTTATATCTATATAGTGTATGTTAGCAAAGATGTGTACAATAATATGGGACTAATCCCATATTTTATTTATTCAGTAAGAGGTTTTCTGGCTGTGTTGTGTTTTCAAAAAACATCTGAAGTTTTTACTAAGGAGAACAGTCAGTGTTTCCTTCTGGGGAGCAGCAGAAGAATAAAAAAGTCAGATCTTTCTATACTTGTTGGAACATTTGGTCCTCACAATGATTTATAAACTTCACCAATCACACACACACACACACACACACACACACATGCATGCACGCACACACACACTTTTTTGAAGCCCAAATTGCTTTCCCTCTTTTACTACACATTGCTAGCTAAATGCATCACATCTGCAGATTTATTCCAAGAGTGGTAACACTTTGACTTTGAAACCAAATGATTTGGTTGTACCATTGTGCTCACTCTTGCTGCTTCTCATCCATTTAACCATCATTTAGTAGCATTTAGTAGTGCTACTAGCTAGTGAACTTGCCAGTGATTAACTTTTGTTTTTATTCACACAGTTCCAAATATAACAAGAATGACAGAAATTCCATTAAACACATCATAAGTTTGCCACATTGGGAAGGGCTGTGGGTAAATCCTGGTGTACTGATCATGATCAAAACTAGTTTAATCTCATTCTAGAACATCTAAATGCATATCTGTCAGAGACAAAATAGGGGAATGTAAATGAATTGCACAATAGCACAATAAATGTGCTAACCTACAATCTGCAAATGCATCACACAGATGCTGTTGTCATTTCAATCTTTGTGCTGTGGGGAGAGGGGAGTGCTTTGCCATCTTAGAATGAAAGATTCAGGAAATACCACTGTTCATTTTCTTCAGAGTGCATGTATTGAAGCTAGATAATATGCGTATTCCAACTTGGCACCTTGTAGCCTGAGTAGTCCTGTCAGCATGAATAGAATGTGTCCACACCATAGAAATGTACTAATCTGGAACAAACAGCAATCAAATAATTGCTTGTCAGTACAAAAATACTGGAATTGTGGATGTCTGAGTAATGAAAAAACTATGGCTTTAAATCATTTTTATTTCAAACAAGCCAAATGATGCCTTCAACCACCACTGATAATTGGTGGGTGATCCACAGTGGTATATGGATCACATCTTGTAAAAATCATTAGGCCTAGACATTTTGTGTGGTCATATAACAGCCACTATATTGTTATATATAGACATTATACACTGCTCACAAATGTATGTGTGTATATATATATATATATATATTTTTTGTTTGTTTGTTTGTTTAAATATCAACTAATTTTTGTAAAAAAAATATGGAATCACCACTCTTTGAGGAATCTTTTAATGTTTTAATTGTATAATTTTGTAGATAAATGTTAATCATGGAGACATGCCACAAAACGTTTCTTTTTAAAATTCAAACATTTTGGCATTAAGAAAACAATAAAAAAAATAAATAAATATAGTTGTTGTAGTCACAATTGTGTTTTTGGATCAAGTAGAGGAAAAAAATATAGAATCACTAAATTGTGATGAAAATATGATGGAATCGCTCTGTAATTTGCATTTCTAAAACAAACACGTTCATTAGATTAAATCTGCTAGTTAGTTGAAGTTAAAAAGGGAGTGCTTACACCTTGGAGAGCTGATGCAGAAAGTGGATTGACATGAATCATGGCTCCAACAAGAGAGATGTCAGTAGAAACAAAATAGAGAATTATTTACTTCTTCAAGAAGGTAAATCATCACGAAATGTTACAAAAGATGTTGGTTGTCATTGATGTTTCATAGTCATTGATGTTATGGGCTGCATGTCAGTTAAAGGCACAGGGGAGATACAGACATTACATCTTCTATAAATGCCGAAGTCTACATTAAAATTATGGACTCAGCTGTATTCCATCAGCTGAAAGGATATTTGGTGATGACTTCATTGTTCAAGATGATGATGTATCTTGCAATAGAGTAAAGCACATTTACTTTTCACAACACAAAGGGACACAAAAAAAAAGGACACAAAACTTTTCTTCAAGAAAGACATAATGTTAATGGCATGGCCTGCAAAATCAGATCTCAATCCAGTTGAAAATCTCTGGTGGAAATTGAAGAAAATGGTCAATGAAAAGGCTCCAACCTGCAAAGCTGATCTGGCAACAGCAATAACAGACAGTTGGAGATGGATTGATGAAGAATATTATTTGTCTTTAGTTAAGTCCATGCCTCAGAAAATTCTAGCTGTTATTAAAGCTAGAGGTGGTGCAACAAAGTAGTAATGGTGCACCGCTTTTTTCATGATTTCATAATATTATCCTTAGAATTTAATGATTACATTTTTTTTCCTCTACTTAATCTAAATATTATATATA
>JAVSBV010023583.1:0-11965 GCA_033117975.1 Parotocinclus spilosoma | reverse complement strand
ATACACGTGTGTATATATATAAAAAAAATTTTACATTTTAGTTCGTCTGTTGTATACCCAATTACATTTTTAGAGGAAGTGTTAATGGATTACTTAAATGGGAAAGTATTGTTTATCAAGACTATTAGTGATCTCCTTTGCTGCTTCCCCGCAGTGCAGCAATCAGTTTCATTACGCTGAGCCTTTGACTGACCTGCCTCATAATTGAGAAATGCGTATTAATACATTCCACCTACTCTGGTATGATTTCTCTCATGTGTATGGAAATGTCTGTAATGTTATCCCTTTATGACTCGGAAAAGCAATCAGACACCGGTCCTCTTCTCATCACACTGTAATAGTTCCAGACTGTGAAAGCATGACCTCAATAACTGCTTGGCTCTACGCAAGGTCGTAAATCTGTGCTACACTAGCTGCCCATTATTGACCAGCACAAATGCCACAAAACTATTAATCATTTATGCCTGTGACTAGCAACATTAACACCTCAGGGAGTGGGGGAGTTTACAGGCTATTGCAGTGGAATCCTGGGATGTTGATAATTAGTTGCATATGATAAAGCAATATGCACCTGGATTTAAGTTTCAGGTACTAGTCTTTCATATCATCAGCATTAATGTAAGCAATATAGTATGCCTAATATAGTATAATATAGTAACCTGCTGTTGTGCAGCTGAAACACTGAATTATTTTTTAAATAAATTATTTATTAATATGGTTATTGTTAGTATTATTATTTATTTACAAACCCATTGCAGCTATCCCCAGGCTCTGTGTCTACCCCCAGAGACCACAAGGCCAAGCCATCCGTTGTCCATCACGGAATAGAGGTCGCTTCTCCAACACCATTGGTAATACACCACCCTCAAACATTATCAATTGTGTCTGCATGGGACACCTGACCTGAAATTCAACTGGAGTCAAACCTCCTGAAACGTCTTACTGGTAATGAGATACCATTTTGGACCATTTTCTTTGTTGTTTGCGCAATTGGAAGAGGTTGCCAAACATGGAAGAGCAGTTATAACATAGTGTGGTAATCTGAATAAGGCTCTGTACTCAGAATTAGATGTTTTGTTTATTTTTATGGTAAAAGGGCAACATTTCAATGAGAGCCTGCATTTGAACTGGCTTGAAAAATCTCCTGATTCCGTTTCCATGAAAAATCATGTGTAGCTGTTTGCGTCCACAAATTCTAACTTTCTTAAGAGGAAAATAACTTAATCTGAGTGTACTGGTGACACATTCATACAAGATTGTGACTGTGAAAGTGAAATTTGGCATAAGAGCTAGGAATGAACTGACACAGAACTGCTTTTGTCTGGGGTATTTATTCGTATATGAGATCAGCAGCAGTGAGGTCAATAAGCGACAATTAAGTTGAATAATAGTTGGAGTAATGGCTGGATAAGTTGCATGGCTAATGTCAAGCTCATCCTCACATAACTTTTACCATTATCTCCAAATGAAGTTATTACTTAGAATGGGCTTTCCAGTCACATATGTGATGGTTACAACTGGGGGCTTAACCTCCTTTGAGACCCTGGAAAACTGAGCCTAGTAGAACTGTGAAGCCAAGTTTCCATCTTGCCCTTTATCACTGAGCAGAAACTTGCCCCCAAACTTGCCGCAAAGTTTGTCTTCAGTGTAACAGTGGAGTGAGAAGTCTGAGAAGCTTTTGATTAGCAGCTGGAATGAGCTAAAGTAGTGGCACTTGATTACATTGTTTTATTCTGGTCACATTCCAGCATCAGCACATTTGCTACTCTTCAGCAGAGACAGACATAGCACTGAAGGTAAGCTATCACCAGGAGAAATACTTGCTGTACTTCGCCTTGAATACTCTAAGTCAGAGATCTCTCAAGCCTTGGGATGTAATAAATTAGAGCTGTCATGATCTCTCTGGTGCACCTTACATCAGCTATTAATTGTTCAGCACGTAAGAACAGTAAATAGTTCAACCCAATACAGCTGAGTTGAACTGACAAAGGCGCTTAGAAGATCTCACACTAAAGACTACCTGAAGGGCATTTTTAATAGATTTTCAAACTATGGTATGTATTCAAAGGTATATGGGCAATCCCTCTAAGTGGTGTATTCAGCTGTTCAGCAACATGAGGTGCATAGGATCAATCATACAGCTATAAAAAAAACACTTTTTTTGTGTAATGTCATTCATATTCACCATGGTACTGTTATAGCATCTCAGATTTCTGTATGATTTGTATGTCGCAAGGCACTCCTGTCAATTTTTAGTCTGCTAGTGCCAGAAACTAGTATTATGTTGGAGCAAAAAAAACTCAAATGCAAACATGCATGTTCACAGAACGTATAAATAGTGCATACAGCACGCAACCCTAGTCTTATCTTATCTGACACAACATCAGCACAAATACAGGATCAAATCTGGAGCTATATATTAAATTTCCCTTGCTGATTAACCTCATTTGTGCTCTAGAGTGATGATGCCAGATTAGCCAGACTAATTGTCAAATCTGTGTTCAGGGGATGCCAAAATGCACAACGATAATGTATTTTATACTAGAACTTTTGGTAAAAGAAAAATTGACAGGGCCCGTTTTTATTGTTTGAATTGCCTCCAGTACGGTAACTTGGTTGCATGTAGCAGACGCCCTTATCCAGAGACACTTACAACTCATACAGTCTTACAATTCAAGCAATGGAGGGTTTAGGACCTTGCTTAAGGACCCAACTGTGGCAGCTTGGAAGGGGTGGGATTTGAGCCCTTGACCATTAGATCCAGATTCCAGTATCTTAACCGCTAGGCTACCACAGCTAGTCTATCAGCACTGGGGTCCTGGGTTTGAGTCCTGTGTGGATTTTCTGTGTTCTTTTACATCTATATGAGTTTGATCAGGGGTCCCACAGTCAAAAACATGCCAGTTAGATTAATGTTTATTCAATATTGTCCTGGTTTGAGTGTCTGTGAGAATGAATATGCATGTATACCCAGTGATAGATGGTGCTCAGTTCTGAGTGTTATCCCCATCCTTATCCCTGCACTCAGTGCAGTCTCCCGGGGAATGTGGTTTCCTGCTGAAAGTATGCTGTGTGCAGTTGGATGCTGCTTCCTGTCAGTGTATGCGTTGATTGTATATACAAGAGTGTTGATTATAAAAGGTCTTTGGGTTTGAAAAAGGAACTATATAAATGTAACTTATAACAATATAATTAAGAGAACACAATACACATTTATGTTCAGATATCTCCCTAAAGAGTGAATGTCTACAATAATAAAGTGTTAATTAGCAATGGAATCATTTTACTGTAGCACTGTAATGATTTGCTGCCGTTTTTGCTTGATGTTCAACTTCAGTTGCTCTTTAGTCCGAGGTTTCCGTTGTTGTTTTTTGCACTTCATAATGTGCCACAAATTTTTAATGGGAGACAGGTCTGGACTGCAGATAGGCCAGTCTAACACATGCAAAAAGTGGCTTGGCATTGTCCCTGAAAAATAAGTTGCTTGGATGGCAGCGTATGTTGCTCCCAAACCTGTATGTACCTTTCAGCATTAATGGTACATATGTTCATAAATGTTCCCCAGAGGTTTCCCATGCCATGGGCACTAACACCCCCATACCATTAGAGATAAGCAGTCCTTTTCCTCTTTGGCCCGGAGGACAAAACGTTTATGATTGGACTTGTCAGATCACAAGACACTTTTCCACTTTGCGTCAGTCCATCTCAGATGAGCTCGGGCCCAAAGAAGCTGGTGGTGTTTCTGGGTGTTGGAGATGGAGCGATGAACTGTGTTCACTGACAATGGTTTTCTGAAGTGTTCCTGAGCCCATAGAATTATGTCGGTTTTTAATGCCGTGCTGCCTAAGGGATCGACGGTCACAGACATTCAATGTTGGTTTTCGGACTTGCCGTAGATGATGAAATCTCAAAATTATTCGCAATTACATGACGAGAACCATTGTTCTTAAACTGTTGGACTTTGCTCATCCAGTTGTTCATAAAGTGCTCCCTTTATACCCAATGATGACACTAATATGTGGTGTTTTAAAGGTGTTTTTTTAAGACAATTCCTAAACTTTCCAGCCTTTTGTTGCCCATGTCCCAACTCTTTTGGAACGTGTTGCAGGCATCAAATTCCAAATAAGTGAATATTTGCAAAAAACAATTAAGTTTATCCATTTTAACATTAAATATCTTGTCTTTGTAGTGTATTTAATTGATTATGGGTTGAAAAGGATTTGCAAATCATCGTATTCTGGTTTTATTTATGTTTTACACAACGTCTCAACTTCATTGGAATCGAGTTGTAAATACTGTTCTGAATGTATTTAAATATTGCTTTGTTATGCATTTCATGTTACTACTTTATGCATGCATCACGATGTGTGCATTTTCTCAGCAAAACAATAAATCAGGCTCCTCAGAGCAATTAATGTCGGGGAACTGCTCAATGTATGTAGGACCAATACTGAGACTAAAGCCCAAATTGATAACTGTTAATTAAATGTGTATTTATGAAATCTTAAATGATTAATTCTCTAATGTTTTAGTTTTATCTGAAAACCTTTGATCAAAGTCATATGGAATGCTAATATACAATAATGCTAACATACATTTCATCATGCAGAGTTTGGCAATAAATTAAGCACGTCTAGATACTGTGTAGGCATTTTGGATCCTAAATGATGCTTAAAACATTATGTTGACACTTTTTGTAGCTATTCTATTTTTTCATTACTCCCACTCTGTTACAAAAATAGTCAGGGATTTGAACTGAAGTTCCTGTAAATGAGGTCTGCCCAAGTGGAGGTTACTTATCATATGCTTACTGTTGCACTGCTCAGGAAAAGTGTGTTCCCAGGAGGAGTGTTTGATTTATGCTGTGTGCTTTAGTTCTCCGGTATGTTTGTATGCGCATGGGTGTGCTCCATTAGGCCTAGGTCTTGCTGCAATACTGAGAAGGTAGTGTATGCTGAGTTCTAAGTGGATTGAAGTCAGATGGGCAGTGTGACCCAGCTCATATCTGCTGCCATGCAGTAATGTGTTTCGCTTTCTGATGGCAAGAATTCAATCAAACCGTGTGAGAAACAGTGCTTGACTGCTCTCAATGACCCACACATACTCACTACCATAAACACCCACAGATATTCACACATACCTACAGGGAGGCGCCTGATTGCAGTTCTCTCAGAGGAGTAGTGATGTAATGAAGTAATAGTGGCACACACCACACTTTTGGAACCGTGCTAAACCAGGCAGTGCTGTTGTCTTTTATTTAAAGTCAGTTCTTCTGTGCAAACATTCAGAAGTTCATGTTCATATCTGACCTATTGTTGAACTTGCATTTGATCAGATTTGGAAACTTTGCATGAGCAAATTATGCTAGAAAATGTCTGAGCAATTAGCTGTTGTTTTTAGTGTACAAATCTTAGTCATAGGCTGAGAAAATGGAAAAAAGAGCTCAGCTTAGTATCCATTCTTTGCTCCATGAAATTCATGTACCAACTCGTGTCAGACAGCAGTACCACCATTGTTAATGGCAGTTTATGAAATTCAAAATGAATTCAAATCTGCTGATCATTTGTTTCATAGAACCGCAGAATCTATATTAAGGTGTTTGTCTTAATTGTTCTCGCAATTGTTCTCTCCCAAGCTGCCACAGTTGGGCCCCTGAGAAAGGCATCCCTTATTTATATGGAGCATGGAAGGAAATCAGTAGCTACATAAATTTATAAAATAACATACATACATTTTCAGAATCCTGCATAAAGGTGAAGGATTCTCTCATAATTGACTATATATTACAGCTAGTATTATATAATTTAGCTGTCTTTTTGTCTGTTTCCCCTGTTTAAATGAGAAAACAATCTTCTATTGCAGCAGCACCACCTTGGTCTTGGACACAAGCATCACCTTTTATGTTAACAATAGCCTCTAGCCTGCCATGTTATGTCTCATGCATATTTTGGCAAAGGTGTGAAAGCAAGTGTATGCTTTCACACCTTTGCCCTTGGAATTTCTCCCATTCCAAATTGCCTCAAACGCATTGTATTATCAGCAAAGTTAGCCACGTCTTTACTTAAGCTCTGATTCATCATAATTTGCCCTAAGGTCCGTAGTCTATTAAGGGCTTTATTCCTCTGTGACAGTAGCGTGACAGCTTGGCCTGAGTATCACTTGGCTCTAAAAAAACAAGGAATTACTTACATGTTTACATGTCTTGGACTATCAAGTCCCTGTCATAGACCTGGTACATAAGGCAAATTCATGTTGACCCTGGTCACGTGAGCTGAACGTGAGCTGAAATTTAGCTCGTCCATTTTAGGCAAACAAGTGTGACATGTCAACATCATTGTTGGGTTTTCTGATCACCCTTAGCCAAATGCCTTTGCAATTGTGTCATCTACATGTGTAATATTTATTATCTGCATCTGTAACCTTATAATACACATGTAAGGTTAAAGATCTTTGAACCAACAATAGATCACTAGAGAGCTTGGGTCATGCGTCAAGACTGCGACCCTAAGCACACAGGAATTAATTCATTTTGGAATGGCCCTGTTAAGGTCCTGATCTTAATACAATATATATGTTGTGGAAGGACCTGAAGCCAGCGGTTTATGTGAAGAAACTCACCAACATCCCAAGATTGTTACTGTTCTGTATGGAGGAATGGGCTGAAATCCTCCAGTGTAATGTGCAGGACAGTTACATTAAACATTTGGGTGCTTGCTGCACAAGCGGATCAAATCAGATACTGAAAACAAAGGCTAACATACATGTAACACACACAAGAATGCGTTTTGGATCATTTCTCAAATAATAAATTAGCAAGGATAAGATAATTTGTTTAAATGGATTCTCTGCATCTACTTTTAGGATGTAAAAATCTGATGATGTGGTCATTTTTATGTAGAACTATAAAAAATATTCCAGAGTTCACAAACTTTTAATCACTGTTAAGACTCTGGTTACCTGATGCAGACTATTCCTTTGCCAGGGGTTGTATCAGTACTTTAGTTCTTTCTCATCCTTCCATCCTTTCCTTTTGGCTCCCCGTATCTAAATCCCATTGAGAACCTGTGGTCAATCCTCAAAATGAGGGTAGACAAATAAAAACCCAGAAACTGTGGTCACCTCCAAGCTCTGATTAGACGAGAATAGGTTTCCATCATTTAAGATTTTTTTTCCACACATTACATATCTGGATACCCCTGTAAGTAATGGGTAAGGGGGGCCTATCTTTTATGTCTGAAACGTGGCCACCATCTTGAAAACCGCCATGTTGGATCAAGGGCAGGATTTTTCCAATGGGTTATGTAGCATATCAGAGAAGATCAGAAATGTCTCAGAAATCGATTGCCACAATCAGATCTTCAATATCTCTTGTAGCACAATGAAAATTACAAAAATTAATGGATGTTTAATTGTCAGGTAACGCCAAGTATTACAGGTCTGGTCGATGAAAATAGATCTGATTACACAGGTGGCCCATAACCCACACCATAACCTTCACATAACCTACGACTTTGGGTTCTGCTGTCCAGTGAGGGTTTTCTTCACTCAAGTACCTCTGGTTCTGGTAGTACTCACCACTGACGCAAAAATTGGCCTTGCCATAGAACAGAATGCTCTATGTAAATGCAGGATCCTGCTGCTGTTGGTCTACTGCCCAAGTGCAGATCTCAACATGTCTAGAAGGGTAATTCACTGACAGTTTCTGCTGCAACTGGATTTTGAAGGGGCGCCACTTATTGGTGTAAAGAATCCACACAAGGGATGACTGGATTACACCACATGCTGCTGCAACAGAAATGTGCTATGAGGGATGCAACAGTGCTGTGTGAAAATGGTGATATTTCTGGGTGTCAGTAGTTGAAGGCTGTGGCTATGATATCTTCAGAATTACCTTAATTCTCTCTTCTTTTGTCAATTACATCAGATATGTCATTTCCCCTTTTGGTTCTGAAAGATGTACTGTATTTTTAGTAAGTAAATATTCTAGGTGCATAAGAAAGAAATTACAGCATTTGTCTGTTTATAAACGTATAATAGTTTTAAACTCTGATGAGAAACTCCATGGTACCTGTAGTGGATCCATTACTTGTTTGCCCTAGATCTATAGTCAGCATTGTATATTAACAATTCTTCTTTTTTAACTCATACTTCGTTCAAAAGACTGATCACCCGGAGCAGATGGTGAGTGGAGTGACTGTCATACGCTTCATGGAGCTGCTTCATATTGACAAATAATTGATAGTCTTTCACTGTGACTGTAGTCTCCACAGTTCAGTCAACATTCTCACTGCGATTGTGTACAACTCTCAAGGCTTATCCAGTACTGGAGCATAGAAGAAACACATTTCTCTGTTACATTGTGGGGATGGAAGTGCAGCTTGTGCTTTATATTCTCATTAAAATTCAGTGTGGAATGTTCATGTTTCTAAGCTCAGTTTTATTTTCTTCAGTGATTGCATTAAGTAATTAAATATGAACTTCTATTTGGTGTTAATGCCTTCTCATATCTGAAAAAAGCTAAGGTAGAGCTCATAATTCAAACTACAGGCTGTTACAACAGGTATTTTTAATAATGTGGTTTTTTTCTATTATATAGTCCACACCAAATAAACAAAATACTAGTCAGTTATTTATGTCATTGCCCCGTGGCTTTCTGAGAGGATTTTATACCAGCCATCAAACCAATTCTCTATGAGCTCCTAACTGAGAGTAAAATGAATTCTGCTTGGCTTGATTTGATGGAGGCATGGACATAAATGTTTTAAATAAGACTATGCTAGTTAATGGCTAAGCCAATGGCTTTGGCCAAATAAAGTTTAACGAGCATTTATTTTTATTCTGCTTAAACTCGGGTCTGCTATGGGTTATATTAACAAGTGATCTCTTATTTTCTTTTGCTATACTTTTACACTCAGCAGGTACTGTAACATCTGCTGTTAAAAAACACAATATAGTAACAATAACATTGTAGTAATAGTTGACCAAAAGATAGCAACGCCACAGATGAATGGTTTTAGGAAGCTTTGCTACTGGCATGACACAGGACTCATGGTAGTACTCACCTTTTCTTCTCTGCACAGTCATTTTTCGAGATGTCCCAAACAGTCTGAAAAGGGGCTTCATTAGACAAAATTGCTTTAACCCAGTCCTCTGTAGTCCATTTCCTATACTTCCCACACAGTGTCATCTGACATTGATGTTTTTCTTAGATGGAAGTTTTTTCTTTACTGCCATTCTTGACACCAAGCCATACTCCAAAGGCAACTTTTATACATGCGATATCATGATGACTTTTGAAAGAGCTTGTTTTATGGAACAGTTTGAGAAGGTGAGTACTGAGAAATAAGTATCTATTTTTTGCCTTATAACTCGCCCTCTGTCTGCCATGAATATGTCATATAGTGGCGTCCTATTGTCTGCCAGGTATAATTAGAAAGCAAATTAGATGTTGGATTAATGTGATGAGAAGAGCATGTGCAGTGAGTCGGGGATGGTGAAGTCTGTAGCCCTTAATGAAATGCAAATTGATTTCCTGGGATGTTACCATTCACACCAGAGGAGAGAGAAGCTGCAGTTCTCTGATGAGAGGATCTTCCTTTTGTCCAGTCCCAGTGTGAAACTCAGACTAGCTGAATCCCATCACCAAACAATAATTGCTAAACCGTTCTTTAGGTGTATTAATGAAAGAGGAAGCGATCCAGGAAAATCACACCTCCACGTAATGAAGTTTTGACTCGCATAAAAAACTATAATAAAAGCTATTTGTATTATTGTTATTCAGATATTCATTCATTAATTCATTCTTCTCATATCCACCTAATCCTGGTCAGGGTCGCGAGGAAGCAGGTGCCTAGCTGGTGGCAGGGTGCACGCACGCACGCACGCACGCACACACACACACACACCCTCATTTCTGGTATGTTAGGGCAAACATTTCCAGGTTTTAAATATTTCATGATAGTACATATGTGAGGGGCTTTGGCAAAAGCATGTGCTTTTCGGCAGGGCAGGCAACCAAAAAAAAAATAAACAAATTGGCCAGTTGAAGTAAAAAAATCTGTACCCTTTGAAAAGAGAAACCCCCAAAAATCTCACTTTCATAAAAACACCAATACTGTTTAATTGGCCACAGCTCAACACGTGCCCTGGCGAAAAGTGCCTGCACGTGACATATTAAAGTTAAGTGTCCCCTCCATTCAATGGATAAAAAAGACACTCAACTTTAACTTCCCAAAAAAATTATGTTCTGACTTAACGGTTGCTTTTAAACCATGTTTTGGGAGGTATACATTTAGAAAAAAATCCCAAGAACTGTGACAAGAACAGAAAATTGACCCAGTTCCCATTGGAGAGCAGTAAAAGCCACACCTCAAAATTCACCTTTCAGCATCATCTGTCTTAATATGGTAAAGTTATGCATGCCGAATAAGTCAATTTAATCCAGACAGCCTATCTAATAATGGTATGCAAATCTCTGAAGTTTAAAACGTCATAACTTGGTCAATTTTCATCTGATTCTAAAAATTATTTCAGCATGCCTGTATTTCTAATGCCTGTTTTTGCTAGAACCCCTCACATATGCCTTGCTGATATGCTGACTATTTTCAGTGGTAGTCAGATATTATTCAGGGTAAGATAAATATATATTGCTTCATCTTCTGTACGCTTTATTTGGATCATGTTTCTGTGGTTCTGAAGCCAATTCTAGAAACAGGGGTATCACACATTCACTCATACATACATACATACATACATACATACACACACTTAGGGACAAATTTGTACACAGTCTTTCTACTGACATATTGAGAGTTGGGAGTAAACCAGTACCAAGACACATACGATCCCATCGGAAAAAAAACAAGAATAGTTTTCGGTTGTGCTCAAAAGTTTGTGAACACCTGTTTTCTATAATTTTCTATATTTCTGCATAAATATGACTTAAAACAGTATCAGATTTTCACACACATCCTAAAAGTAGATAAAGATACCCAGTTAAACAAATGTGACAAAAAGATTCTACTTGGCTATTTATTTATTGAGGAAAATCCAATATTACATATTTGTGAGCGGTGAAGTATGTGAACATTTTCTTTCAGTATCTGGCGTGACCAACCTTCTCTTAAGATTCAGTTCATGGGCAAATGGCCTGACATTTTCCTTTAGAATTCTCTTATATAATTCAGAATTTATTGTTCCATTAATGATGGCAAGCCGTCCTGGCCCAGATGCAGCAAAACAGGCCCGAACCATGATACTACCACCACCATGTTTCACAGATGGGATAAGGTTCTTATGATGGAATGCAATGTTTTTCTTTCTCCAAACATAACGCTTTTTATTTAAAGCAAAAAGTTCTGTTTTGGACTTATCTGCCCACAAAACTTTCTTCCAACAGCTTTCTCTTGGTCGACCATTTCTGGGAAGGGTAAAAATGGTCTTGAATTTTCTCCATTTGTACACAGTCTGTCTGACTGTGGATTGATGAAGTCCAATCTTTATAATTTGAATTTTTATATGGTTTTGTAACCTTTTCCATCCTGATTAGCATCAACTACTCTCTTTCTGAGGTCTTCATAAATCCCCTCGTGCCATGATACACTTCCACAAGCATGTGCTGTGAAGAACAGACTTTGATAGATCCCTGTTCTTTAAATAAAAAAGGCTGCCGGAAAGGAAAGTATTCCGGAAAGTATTCACAGCACTTCACTTTTTCCACATTTTGTTACATTGCAGCCGTATTCCAAATTGTATTAAATTAATCTCTTTCCTCAGAATTCTACACAAAATACCCCATTATGATTTTACCCTGTAAAAAAAGTTTTTGAGAGTTCTGAAAATTTATTAAAAATAAAAAACGAAGAAATCACATTTACGTAAATATTCACAGCCTTCGCCATGAAGCTCAAAATTGAGTTCAGGTGCATCCTGTTTCCACTGATCATCCTTGAGATGTTTCTACAGC
>JAVSBV010023572.1:0-11965 GCA_033117975.1 Parotocinclus spilosoma | reverse complement strand
CACGGTGGCTCAGTGGGTAGCACCGCTGCCTCACAGCAAGAAGGTCCGGGGTTCAATCCCAGGGTGGAGTCTGTCCATCCCGTGTCTGCGTGGGGTACTCTAGTTTCCTCCCAAAAGCATACATGTTAGGTTAATTGGTGTCTCTAATGTGGCCCTTAGTGTGTTACTGTGTGTGTGTGTACCCTACAATGGATTCTCACTGGGTTGTTCCTGCACTTGCGCCCAGAGTTGCCGGGTGGGCACCGGCTGGCCAGTGACCCCATGTGGATTAAGCGTAAGATAATAGATGGGTAACTTCTCACCTGTCTATTGACAGGCAAATTATTAACTCTCTCCACCACCCACTCTCACACCAGATTTGCACCAGCATGGTAATTACTAACGATCAGTCACATTTGAACATTTTAGTCACAAAGTCACATTAAAACATGCGCTATGAACTTTTTTTAAACTTAAAAAATAGGCACATGCACATAAAACAAGACACACACACACACACACACACACAGCAAAAATTAAATACTGTTGGCATTGCACCAGGAATGCCAGAACCCTATCCCCGGCATCCTCTATTTAAAATATGTTTCCAAGGTTCTGCTAAAGGTTTAAGTATTGTGAATAAACAAATACGAGGTAAAGCATGAAGGCATAACGTTTATTTTTAAGTTTGAACAGAACAAACAGAATCTTCCCAAGTAACGTGATAAAGTAACAAAGTGCGCCAGTAATGAATAAGAAAGAAATATCGTTACTCTGTGAGAACGAGGTTCATTCCATCATCCCCACTTCCTGCGGAAAAAAAGAACAAAGAAAACCCAGCGTCTCCTCATCGGCCTTCCCAGCATTTCATTCTTTACTTCCTAGATAATCAGTTACTCCAGAAAAGACACAATTCCTATGCAGGTTTTATATAGGTAACTGAGCACAAGGTACAGATAAACTAGGAACCACACCAAGGCAGCGAGGAAAGTTCACTGTATTACACAAAAAAATCCAGTGTCTCTTGCATAAAGTAGCAAACAGAACTTCATCTATATATTGGCAGATATGGGTTTCCAATAACAGCATATTCATTAATCTCAATTTAAATTAATTAAATAGAAAGAATATATATATATACACACACACACACACACCGGTCCAGATCCTGAATAGAAATTAAGTTTTAAAAAGGCAGCGAATTATCATTATATTATTCAGTAATAAATGTGAAACTCGTAACGGATCCCACATCGATACAGAAATGTCAGGCTTTCTGAGCTTCACTGCAAAGTCGATGTTTGGGCTGACTGGTTCAAGGTCTTCATATCATTCAGGAAACTGGTCGGAGTGAGAATGTGGGAAGAACCTGGAAAAAAATGAATTAAAAAAATGACATCAGCCTTCAATCTTGTGAGACACGCTAGACTTTGGAATGGGGCTGTGAGGTTGGGCCCTAAGTTTAGTCAGTAGGGGCTGTGGTGGCGTAGCAGAAAGGACAATGGTCTAGAAGACCGGAATTATCTATTTACTCCTTACTTTAACTTGGTTCACTTGGTCCACAACAAAGCTGAAAGTTATTAGCACATTTAGTCCTGGTTTAGTTAGTGTTTACAGTGATATTCTTAACATCAAACCAAAATATACTCACAGACAAAAAACAGACCATGATAGAAGTAATGGCCTTGGTATGCAGTTATGCCTTAGGCAGATATGTATATGGTTACTTGACTAGACACAAGAGGGTGTGAAAGTGATTCCCCTGCTGTCCTATAAACATACTCTCAAAGGCTACTTTTGAATAGTGTACCTCTTGGTGAGAGATCATTGACTGCTAGACATCCATTCACTTTGTCCAAGCAACTGGCAACTCTGCCTGGTTAATCTTTGCTCTCCAGGTACTGTTTGGGATCTGACAAAATTTCAGGTTCAAGTTCAAACCTGCCTTTGCTGAGTAACACACTGCCCTAACTGCTGGTGTGATAATCTGGGGAGCTATCATGTACGACAGTCGATCACCCCCAGCAGTGATATAAGGGACAGTAATAGTTCAGCGATATGTGCAGGACCATCCTGAGGCCACATTGCCACTGTGGCTTTGGAAACTGGCATTTTCATCAGGATAATGCACACCCACACACAGCAAGGCTTTGTTTCCGCCCAGCTAGCAGATTTAACACTAATCATTTACAGCATTCATAGGGCTAACATGTAAACGCTTCCTTGCACGTTTCATATAGGCATGCCTAGCAGTCAACAATCTCTCACCAAGAGGTACACTAGCCAAAAGTATAGGGCAGCACGGGAATCACTTTCACACCCTTTTGAGGCAAGACCCAGTGTCTATTCAGATCATATCTGTAACAATTTAGGCATAACTGCATGCCAAGTCCATTAGTCCACAAGATGCATTATTTTGGTTGATGTTAAATAATCATTACATTACTTCTGCCTGAGAACTTCAGCAACTGCATTTAGGAGTAATCCAACATTTTTATCTGGGTGTGTTTTTTTTTTTCAACAAATGGTTGGTGATGGGTCAGCTTTTATGCTGTTTAATGCTTGCGTATCAAACTTGCCGCACTCAGGGGATTTATTAATATGTGCTGGTTATTTTAGAAGCTATCTCACAAAGAGTTCCTTCAATTTAATACGCAGATTAACTGTACTACACTTAGACACATCACCAAAAAAACTCACCAATCACGACCTCCCATTTGCCCTCAGTGGCACGGGTAACCTCATAAGCTGAGCGCATCTCCGAGTGAGTTACGCCTCCGATCACGAAGATGATGAGTCGAGGGCCACTGCGGTATTCTGTCGAAGTCTTGTTTTTGTGCCAGTGCCCAAAGCGAGCACTACTGGATTGAATCAAACACCAGACACACCATTAACACTACAACTAGCTGGTTTACTCAGCATCGTGTACATTTACAGTGACGCTTGAACATTTGTGAACTCAAATTTCCACATAAATACGACCTAAAACATTGTGACATTTCAGATAACGAGAACCCAAATAAACAAATGAGACAAAATAATTATAATTTGTCATTGATTTACTGAGGACAATTATCCCATGTTAAATATGTGTGAGTGGCAAAAGTACGTGAACCTTTGGGATCAGCATTTGATTTGAGGAAATTAGTGTCAAGGGTTTTCAATCAGCAAACCTTTGCTTTCAAGTATCTACAGTTGCTCAGCAACAACTGCAAATCAATGTGTCTGTACATTTTGGTCCTGCACAACACCTGGGAGGAAATTTAACCTATTCCTATTTGCAGAACAGCTTAAACTCTGGAATGTTGGGATGTGGGTTTCCTCACATGAACATTTATAGTGGATTAAGATCAGGACTTTGACTTTATTGTTCCAAAGCACTAAATTTATTCTTCTCGGTAAAACAAAAACTGGAATTTTTAGGGTCTCATTGTCTCTTGAGATCGAGAACTGAAAGTTTATCCATAGCACCATGTAATCCAGAAAGCTCTATATTGGTCTCATCTGTCCATAAAATGTTTTTCAAGTTGTCTTCTGGATTTTCAATGTGCCACATGATGGACAGAAGTGTTGTTTTGGAAAGCAGTGGCTTTCTCATTGCATCCCTACCATGCACACCACTGTTGGACAGTGTTCTACTCATGGTGGACTCAGGAACAGTAGACAATGTGAGAGAGGCCTTTAGTTGTTTAGAACTTATCCTGGGATCCTTAGGGACCTCACATTCTATTGCACACTTTGCTAATTGACTAATTTTTGATGGTTGACAGGGTGGCAACAGTCTTGAATTTCCTCAATCTGTATACAACAAGTCTGCATCTAAATGGGTAAGGTTCAAACTCTTCAGAAATCATTTTGGTTCCAGTCTGATGAGCATCAACAACTATTTTCCCAAGGTCCACAGAAAGCTTTTTTCATACCAAGATACAATTATACAAACAAGTGTTTTGAAGATTAGAAAACACCTGACTCTAATTTCCCAAGCAGTTAATGGGAGGGCCGACAGAATACTCAAGAACCACCACATTATGTTGAAATGACTACAAATAATAGGATGATTCAAATGTGCACATTAGCAAGTCTGTATAAACAGATACTACAGTGCAAAGGCACACTGGTCTTACCTCACTACGGTCTGCGTGGTGGTAATGGGAGCAGGATCTGAGAGGAAGGGCCACTGCTTTCTGTCTAGCTTGTCCTCAATGATGTTCTAGAAATCAGACGAGACTTGCATCACAAACAGTCTTACAATTCAAGCAAATGGGGGATAAGGGTATTTGTCATGGACCCAAGAGTAACATCTTAAAAAGTGGTAACTTCCATTCAGACAACATTAATTGGACCCATAAATATACCTAAACAATATACGTGATTAAACAACGGTATGATCATTTTACCTTGTTAGGTACTTTTGCTGAAAAAGAGCTGTAAGAGTACGTTGGTGCAAAAAGTATTATTAAACACAAAGTAAGGAAATTCGCATTCTGGGTCAGGATGATCAGCACAGAGAGATGTGAAACCAACAAGCAGAGAGAAAAACCATCAGGCATAGAGAGAAACCAGCCTAAGGTATACAGTAATGTGCAAAAGTCTTAGGTCACCATTAGATCTGTTGTATAAGCAACAGTATAATGACCATATGTAACGTATTGCTAAACTGATTTGTCACTACATAACACACTTTTTCACTAATATTCATGGGTATTGCATATATTAGCATTCTCATCCTGTTTACCTTATGAAAAAATGGGGGGGGTTTTTGGCTTCCTGATCAAGCACCTTTGGACTATATATGGGACCACCCTGGTATGATGCTGCTGCTACTCAAATGTAACAAAAAACTTGTAGTCTAAAGAATTGGCTTTTTTCCCAGTTTTTTAATACTGCATACTATGTAATGCTAAAATAATGGGATGACTAATCTAATGGTGTCCTAAGAATTTAAGAAAGTACTGTATATTCTGGTGTTCGGACAACAATTACAATTAGTGGCACAGACCTGGAAATGATGATATACTATTAAAGTATAATTAATCATTATTAATTCCAGTATTATTAATCATATATAATTCATATAACTTACTATGCTTTGAAGGTAGTATTTCTAGTTCTTAAATGTCAATACAGTCGATTCTGATAACCAATCGAACCACATCGGGAATCGATCGTTCTGGTCCGATTTAACGAACATGCCCTATGTTACAAGATGGGACGTGCTCTGTAAGCGAACGTACAAACAAGAAATACTGTTGCTTACGAACTTTGTTAATTGAAAAATAAATTTGCAAACAGGTTTTTGGAAACGATCTACAACACAATGTATAGAGTTTTCAGGTAGTGATGCCAAAGACGATGAGTTTCTTCACGGATATAACATACTGTACACGTTCTTTGGTCCGATTAAGCTCAATTTTGGTCCAAATAAGTGGAATAACATTACACGTATTTAATAGGAGTTGTTTCGGTACTTTAGGATTTGGTGCAAATAAGCGACTGGTCCCATTAACTAGAATCGACTGTATATGATTTTATTGCGGTTTATTAAAATCCCTGTATATGTGTGTAATTTAAAGGTAACTATAAAACCTAAGGTAAGGTGTCTAATCACACTGTCTAGACTGTGGCATGTGTTGATAATCCTTTACACAATATTACTGTCTGCTGTTTAACAGGCAAAACTTTGCATGACTTAAAATGGAAAAAAAAAAGTTTTTTAAATCAATTAAAGTTTATCAGGCTTTTCCATAATCTTTTCGCCCATCTTTAACAGGGGTGCCAATAATTATGGCTGTGAAGTCCGAATACAAACAACAAAATATTCCACAATGCACTTGAACTCCTCCACATTCAAGTCAAGCATGGAAATAAATGGAAATAAATCAAATTACAGAATTTCCATTTACTTTTGGGCCCAATTATTTTTTTAATAACTCTTATGGTAGTTACACTGCTCCCAAAAATTAGGGGATAGTTAATTATGGGATATTTCATTTTAAAATATCATTTAATTTTAGGAGCAGTATGGCGTTTCAATTTTATTTACTATACAGTGGTACCTTGGTACTTGTCGTCAACTCATTCCAGAAGGCACGTTGAATACTTAATGACGAGTATAAAAATAATTTTTTTGCATAAGGAACAATTTAACAACTAGACTGAGAAACAGCTTCATCCACGAATCAGTAAAACTCTTGAACTCCACTTAGATAACACACTGCACTGACACTTTCATGGACACTACGGCACTTTACCATATACTGTAATCCTCTACGGCTGCTTTTCACTTTTTCATTTAACTATTTATGTCTATTTTATATCTTATATTAAGACTTTGTTCTTATTAGGTGTAACTGGGACCGTGCAATGTAAATTTCGTTCCACCTCATGTACCACATGTGATGAGAATGACATAAAAACCTCCTTGAATCCTTGAAGTTGAAGTAATCTGTTCCAGCTCCCGCGAAAATCTGCACCCATCGAGATGTATCTTTTTTTCTTGTCAAAATGTGCTAATTTAGATGGTTTTAGTTGTGGTCAAGAGTAATGACTGTAATATTTTGTATATACCTCCATGACGTCTTTGAGGATGGGAGTCCATCGGGAGACGCTGTATGTGCTTTCAGTCCTCTCTTTTCTATCTGGCAGAGTCTTTCCAGCATTAGCACCCTGTGAGACATGACGGGAAGTTTGGTATCCCCTGACTAAACTGCAGATCTAACATTTTGTGTATACAGAACGCATGAACGAAGGACTCACACCAGTGATGATTGGGCAGCCCAAATGCTGCAGGTTGGTGATGATGCTACTCTCCTGCTGCACACAGGCATGCTGAATCAGCTTGTTGAGGTTCTCTTCACCAATGCCTATCAGGAGTGGAAAAGATTAACATTTATATTTATGTCATTTCACAGATGCATTAATACAGAGTGACTTACAGCTTACAATCTTACAATACAGTCTTACAACCCAAGCAAATGTTGCACAAGGACTAAACAGTGGCAGCTTGTCAGGGGTAGGATTTGAACCCTGGACCTTCTGGCCCATTGTGCAGCATCTTAACTACTAGGCTTCCACAGTCTCTCAGTGATCATGTTTTATCAAAGAATATTTAAAAAGCATTGGCTATACAGTACAACAATGAAAGACAAACAACAGAGAGCAGCCTTTGGTTTTATCAAACACAATTAAATAAATATCCATCCATCCATTATCTTCCTTCTTATCCACATGGGGACGCGGGCCAGTCGGTGCCTACCTGGCAACACTGGGTGAAAGGGCAGAAACAACCATAGACGGGGCGCCAATCCATTGTAAGGGAAACACATACAGTCACACACTAAGGGCCACTTTAGAGACACCAATTAACCTAACATGCATGTGTTTAGACTGTCGGAGAAAACCGGAGTAAACCCATGGAGACTCCACAGAGAAAAAACCCAGACCGCTCCACCGTAGGATTAAACCTGGAACCTTCTTGTTGTGAGGCACCCACCGAGCCACCATGCCATTAAATAAATATAATGATTACATTTTCAAATGAATTAAATAATTAAATAAATCAATGTTTTTTGGCTTATGGTTTTCAACCACCTTGGAACTTGTTGAATAGAGTTTTCAACGCATTTTGATTAGGACAATTTATCTTGGCTCTCGTCGTTTGCTCGGCGCTACGCGCACCTGTTGAAACTTGTACGCACCAAGCCACATGACTCATTCCACCTGAAACTCGATTCACGATTCATGATTTAGACAGTGAATCTATTAAGCTATTGTGAGACACTGATTCAGTTTCGCAATAGCTCTTGCTCAGTCTATAGCGCCACTGTGGGAGTTCCTTTCCACTGTCACCCTAGGCTTGCTCAATTTGGGATTGGCCTTTTAAGATAATACAATACTCTAAAGCTGCTTCGAGACTATGCACCATCTTAAAAAGTGTTGTATAAATAAATTTGACGTTGACTGTGGTTATCGTGTTATTACATCTAAAGTATTCTTCTGCAAATAAGTTCCCATGGGTCCTAAAAGGGTTAATGATTACAGGCCCACCAGGGAGAAAAACAGGAACTGTATCCTCTGGAACATTTTTAGGCTGCAGTTAGCTTAGAGCAATAGAGTAAGTTTTTACTTTTCACTTGCATTAGTTGCATTACTTCATACACTTGCAATGCATTAGTCACTAAATTACACAAGACGTTTCAATGTTTTATTATAAGGAAAGCTTTGTGCTAATGATTTTGGCCAACTATAGGTTAATGTACAAGTGTTTTAAACAATAAGGTCAGCTCCACTATGACACAGTATAGACTACAGGGTGAGTCGAAAGACACAAGACACATTGTGCTGCATCGAACCACAAGAGATATTACAAATCTGATTGTGGCTATCGATTTCTGAGACAATTATGCTCTTTGATAAAACTGGCCACATCCACATCTGGGAGCTTTCAATCTGCATTTTCGGGCATAGCCTAAAAGATCATTACTCATTACCTGCAGGGGTATTCAGATATGTAATTTTCTGTTTGGTTTCTGAAATAAAAGTGTGTCTTTTAAAAAAAAGATTTGTCTCTTCACCAGACCCTCAAGCTTTCTTGTTACTTACGATTCCTGGTCCCTATTTGTTTGCCCCCAAGTTGGTAAGGGCTCTCACTGTTTCCCAGGTCTGGGGTAAAGATTAATGGGTTTGGCCCATGAGAGACCAAAAACAATCTGGTGCAGATCTGATCCTTTGAATAAATTATTTGAATAGCTGATAAAAACCAATCAAAAAGCCAGGAAAAACAATTTTAAGAGGTCCAAGGTTGTAATAAACAGTCATGGTTTTAGAGAGGTTTTTTGGCATTGAAAAACAGTCTGTACAAAATAAAATAGTATGTTCTGTATATAATAAAATAGTATGTTCTGTATATAATAAAATAGTATGTTCTGCATATAATAAAATAGTATGTTCTGTATATAATAAAATAGTGTGTTCTGTATATAATAAAATAGTGTGTTCTGTATATAATAAAATAGTATGTTCTGTATATAATAAAATAGTGTGTTCTGTATATAAATAGCTCTACAGTGGTAGATTTCTGAGGCAGCAATTTATATATGTCCTACCTACAGTACAAAACCCAGACATTACTTGTCAATGACAGTTGTGTATTTGTTTTTCATTTTTTTTACATTTTATTGATATGCATGTCTCTGAACTCTCCTGAAATATGTACTCAGTATGGGTGATGTAGTGTATAATGGGTGACTCTGTACCCTTTTTCTTGTGGAAGATGAAGAGCAGTATAATGCGGATTTTGTCGTAGGGCTTGATCTCGGTGTTAAGGAGAAAGGGAACGATGCTCTTCATTGCGTCCTTAAGTGGCTCGCCCTCTGCAGTAGAGCCCATGGCCAGATCCTGCACAGAGCACAGACGCTGAGAAACTCGGTACAACTCGACTGACTTCACTGCACTAACAACTCACAAAACGCAGAATCAGCAGTTACGAAAACAATCACTTGTGAAAAAAAATGGCCACTGCATACTGATTTGTCAGAACCACAGGAAGGAAGACAAAACAATTCACTTGAGTTCTATTAATAGACACATGGCGAGGTTTGGGGGGGACAAAGAACAAGTTTTGCAGTAGCATATCACTTTTTTTTCATTTTGATTCCTTAATTGTTTTAATTATATGTTTATTTATTAATCTTTTAAAATCAGAGCATTGTCTTAAAAAATCAGTATAACTCTCTAGGTCCACAGCCTAGGGCAATAGTGGAACAGCAAAACTACCTAAATGTAATAAGGAAGAACTATTTGGAGTACTTTTATTTCACTGCAGTACGAACGCAAGACATGTCATGTTGTGTCTGGTCAACTTCATTTCATTCACTAATAAACAAATGTGTGATGGTTCAGTGGCATTTATGGCTGTATTATAGTCCTTAACAAATGTTTGCCAAAGTAATTCAGCTTTCTATAACTGACAAATGAACTTGTTCCTTAATGCACAGAAATTCCTCCAGATTCCTTAAATTTAATGCTATTATGCACTGTAAATGGAATCCATTTCAATCACTGTTTGAGAAGCACTGTGTTTTTAAACGTCAAAAAGTTTCTAACACTGGAGATCCAGCCTACCTTTGTTCCTCAAAACCTGAGCATTTTGTGTATACTGCTTTTGTACTAAATCTTGATCACCTGTTCAAAATTACATCTTTATTCGGTTTTTTAAATTTATTACTAGCTTTAAGTTGCCTTCAAACCTTTTTTGGGATGTGTTGCAGGCCTGAAATGCAAGAATGGATGTTTGTTTATTTATTTATTTAGCTTCTTTAATGTCACTTATCGGCATCAGTGGCCATCCAGCGACACGCACAAGGTTAGATCCATACACAAGTTCATTCCAAGATTAGTCATACATACACAAGTCAATGACATTTTAGAGACACCAATTCACCTAACACACATGTCTTTGGACTGTGGAAGGATACCCACACAGACACGAGGATAACATGTAGACTCTACACAGAAAGGACCCAGGTCGCTCCACCCTGGGATTTGGATGTTTATTAACAAATAAAATTAAGCAGACAAAACATTAAATATCTCAGGTTCATACTGTCAAATAAATAAAAGTCAAAGTAAGAGCGAAAAAACACTGTTCTTTATATTTGCATTTTCCTTACTCCCCCACCTGTTTCTGATATGGGTTAGAAAATAATAAATATAATAATGTAGACAGTAGGCAAATCTGCATTAGTCCAGTCAATATTTACTGTATGTTCTCAAGTCTTCAGCGAATGCGTTTTGGTGACACGGCATCCTCAGTCAACCGGCACAGGGGAAGTGGGCGTTATTATGACACGTTGAGATGGCACAAACAAATTCAAGCATACTTTAGCAATGCACGTTTAACACTTATGCACAGGCACATTTTGATACAACGTTCAGGAAATGCTGAAGAGTCAACACATCTACTGAGAAAACCATTTGCACTGAACTATAACTATATAAACTTCCTCTACACGATGCACACAGAGTTACTTTATGCATTTTAGAACTTTATAATGGATTTCACATTTCTTAAACCCAGTATTTAACTTTCAGCAGAGCAGCCAAATCTGTTAAAAGAGTGAGTAATTAGAAGATAAGAAACACTTACCTGTTCTAACTCACACAGTTTTTCCAGAGATGGTTTGTATATTTTCATGCACGCATCAGCCAGGTTCAAGTGAGTGGAGTACTGTAATCCAAACATACCTCATTAGTCACATGATCTAAGCATGGCAATAAAAAGTCAAATAGAATGTGAGAACTGACCAGGCTCAGCTCTTTCTGGTATTGTGGCATCTTCTTTAGCATCTGAGAGAGGTCTTTGATGTTTGCCTAAAAGAAAGAAATCAGTTCAAGCTGGTTTTAATATTTATTAATTATGCTATACAATGGCCAGTAGAAAAGAAACCACAACTTTGGAAACAAATAGATCTGGTCTATGAAAGTGGTACTTAACCCAAAAGACAATATTATTTAATTCAGGCACAGAACGAATTGACTAGTAATGGAGTGTTTTTTTAATAGGTAAAAATCTAGATATAGATCAGGATATAGGTAATTCTGATGGTATTAAACATAAGAAAAACATGATAAAAACACTTGGAAGAGGGATTAACACAGAAAGGTAATGGAAAAGTAATGTAGCAGTTGGACGACTAGTGTGTGGTTTGTGCTGAAGTGTTGAAAAAGGAACTCCTTAAGTCTTTCAAACTATTAAACACCTGCACATTAAACTCAAATTAAAAGTCCAGTCCTGTTAAAGAAGGTGCTACTTTTTATTTATGCTTGTTACAAACTAACTGTATAGAAAAAAAGTTTGTGGACACTCCATATAATCATGGAGCTCTGATATTACAGCAACACTCGCATTGTAACATAACATAACATAACATAACATAACATAACATAACATAACATAACATAACATAACATAACATAACATATAACA
>JAVSBV010023562.1:0-11965 GCA_033117975.1 Parotocinclus spilosoma | reverse complement strand
TAAGAACTTGTTTTTTACAGTATTATGCTTCGCATGCTGAGTACCTATACATTGTATTGTAGATCGTTTCGAAAAAACTTTATTTTTCAATGAACAAAGTTCGTAAGCAACAGTAGTTCTTGTTTGTATGTTCTCTGTAAGTAGGTTTAATATGTTACATAGCGCGCTCCGTCTTGTAACATAGGGCATATATGTTTATTTAGGCCAGCCAGTTATTAGGATCTAAACGATCTCGTCCCGATGTGGTTAAAATAACCGGAATCGACTGTATTCCTTCCCTTATTAAATCCATACCTGGATTCTGTGTGGATTCTAGTTTTTTTTATAATCATGTCAGTGTAATTTAGTTGTGCAGGGTTTTTTCTGGGGTTTTTTTTGGTTCATTTAGCAGGACCTTACCTTTGTAAGGTACTCCATCACATATAACACTGTACCAGTTCTCTTCAATCTCAGAACATCTTCCTTCTAGCACTACATGCTGCAATAGAAAAAACCTGATTCACCTCATAAGAACTAAATAAAACAAAAGTGGAATGTGTGAACAGACATAAACAGCAACTTAGATCATATACTGTTGGTGTTATCTATTGTTATAGTGGGTTAGTGGTTTGGACTGCGGGGTTTAAAAAAAATAACATACCTTCCTGGTGTGTTGTGTGTTTACAGGGAACAGCATCAGGCCTCTAGCTTGTACCTTGTTGTATCTTGTTACGTACATGTACTTCATAAATAAATTTGAATTGAATTAAATTGTCTGACTGGACAGGTGTAAAGGGTGTACACAGGGGCAGGATGCTATTCAGATTGTTGGTAAACCACACACACACTCAGTCATTATATACTCAGCATTGACAGTAAAGCCTTGGATTGAATTTTCAGGATGCTTTTTGAAGCTGGTTGTTTCAGTATTTGGTTCTTTAAAATGCCCATTGTGTAAAGTGTGAGTTTGGTTTTATAAAGCCTTTCATATAAAAAAGTATACATTTTGTATAAATATGTACTCCATTTACTATTACAAACTTTGAAAACATATGGAAATAATTTAAGAATAATATGAAAAGAATTTGTTTACTCTCAGGGAACCTTACGAAGCACATGAAATCGAAGGCTCATGGTAAGAAATGCCAGACGTTGGGTGTGTCTGAGTCGTCAGTAGAGGAACTGGACGCTGAAGAACCAGGTAAAATATTTGGATAAATTTCTCCATACTTGCTGTAGTGTCAAAAACTAGTTGTGTAATTGGTGTAGAATATGACTGTTATTTTTTCTTTGTTTACCGACTTCTAAATTAAAATATGTAACCTGTTGATGTGTGTCTGTATTAGAGCTAAGAAATAAATACCTGGCACTTGCAAGGTAAACATCTGTAAAGATAAGATTTGTGTTTGTAATATATGTATAACAAATAAAAAAGTTACAGATCTTTTGTGTGCTAAACTTTAGGATCAAATGCAGCTTAGATGGTAGGAGATGTTTTCCATGTATTGCTCCTAATTCTGGTCTGGAGTTCCAAATTCCACTAATAAGTTGTTAAACAAGAAAAAAAATGCTAATATAAAAAATTATTAAAAAGTTAATTATTGACTGATTGTACATTCATAAATGAATACGCATTCTCAAATCTTTTTTTAACTGCTTATGCTTTAGTTACTACGTTGCCCTAAAAAAGTTTGGTGCCATATTAGAGCAGCGGTCTAAGATGCTAGCTCACTACCCCAATGACCCAGGCTCGAGTCCTAGCTGTGCCATTTGCCCAGATGAGCTGTCACAGGCAGGAACAAAATACATCTGCTGGACATTAGGTTGGCCATGAGAATAATTCCTTTGGAGCTACAACAGCAACCCTGGCTGGGCCTGTGATTGGCTGGAGTTCCGTCCAGGGAATGCTTATGCCTGAACCTTCTGTTCTGTGTTGAGAGGCAGCAGATGCCCCATGATCAGGACAAACAGGGATAAGTGAATGCAACAGGGGTGAATGCAAATCCAAATGTCATCAGAAATGTTTTGCAGGTCCTCCTCACTTTAATTGCTTTGTCACAAAAAACATTTATTTGAAAAGACAAAAGAGAGAAAACATGATTAGATGACTTTAGGTTAACGTTATAGTTAGGTGCAGGTGTATTAATAACCAGTTACATATAATATATTGACGCTCTGTAAGCCATGTAAGTAAATTCTAGAAAGTTGAATCAGTTCATATGGGCACAAGGTTGCCATAAGAGAAATGTTTTGTCACTAGTGAGTGAATAAGTGACTTCTTCACCCTCAGCTAGTTCCAAACTTCTTTTCATATTTGCATAACAACCGGTACCAGTTCCATTGCATAACATTGTGATCGGTGATAAATTTACCATGGTCATTAATTACAATGGCCACGTTCCATTAACACAAAATTCGAAAATAGCTGCAATCATGGCATTGTAAAATGCTTAGAGATGTACTTTGAGGCCCTCTCCCATTGGAAATGGGCACGTGTGTTTGTGCTTATTATAACCAAAAAAAACTTCAAACTATGAGCACTGCAAACGTTTTTGATTGATTTGTAAGAAGTAGATTTTTTTTTTTCTCTCACGAACTGCTGCCCAGTTTCATTCAATTTCCTGTCGTCCAAACCTTAGAAATCATACATCATTAATGTGCTGTCTCAAGTGTTTGTGCTCCGTGAGGGCTGTTGAAGGCCAGTGGAAATGAACTGGCCTGATACAAAGAGAAACATTCTAATCTGGTCTTCAATTTTAGCTGGTATGCTGTATATAGAACTCTGAATGAAAGCAACGCATCTCTTTTTTTCTGATAGACCTAGGCACAGCAAGGACATTTCATTCAAGCAAACACCACTCAGCAGGCTTCAGATGGAATCCTGATTGAAAGAGTCACGACAAAAATATAAAAGCCTGCGTGCCCGAGTGCTTGAACATGCATGCCTGATTGTATCTGCAATAACGTATTGTTAGCCTCAGTGTTCCAGCTGATGTGTCTATGCTTTAATCTGAAGCTCGCTCTGTTCTGCAGGAACCAGTGAGGGCCACGTATGTGAATCGGAGGATCAGGAAGAGCACCAGTTCTCTGACAATGAGGATTCCGAGGACGAAGATGATAATGACGATATTGAAGAGGAAGAGGACTTGTCCTCCCACGATGACCCTCCTTCCTCCTGCTCCACCGAAACTCGTCAGTCTGACCAGGGCTCACAGACAGAGGTGACAAACCTCTCATTTCCAGAAAGAGAAGAAAGAGAAACCCAGCCCTCTCCCTTGCGACTGTGGAGCAGTGGCCGTGCCATCTCTCCAGACAGCAAGAGAGCACTGTTTTCCTGTAAAGCCTGGGAGCATTCTCCTCGAGGCTTCTCCCCTGCAAGTGAAGGCTCTCCTCTTCGCAGCCTGTCTCCCAGACTGGAGCTGTCCCCCCCCAGTCGACATCTGTCTCCATCTCCAGAGAGAGGTCCGTCTCCTCTTGCAGCATCCACGCTCAGGCCTCTCTCACCACTGCGGCCTCTTTCTCCTGCCTGCTATCGCAGCTCCAGAGCCAGGCTCTCTCCAGCACCACTCCGGACTCAGCACAGAGCCCACAGCTCTCCTGGACACTTCCACTGGGAATCATGCACTAAATCCAAAGAAGGCCATCAGGTGGGTTTCATTAGCACCCATCTGAGATGTATACACAATAAAAGCTAGCTAATTATATAATTAGATATGTCTGTATAGTTTGTATATACCAATTTATTAGCTATGGTGTCAGTAGTGGTGTAACGATACACTTTGCTCATGGTTGCATTCAATGTTTTCACTTTTTTTAAGTGTAAACCATGCAAACCGCATATTTTATTCAATACGTTTTTTAAGCAATAACACATTAGTCCCTGTGATTAACATAAATTAGTAGCATCAAAGGTTTAAAACTGTAGATATAATGCTCTAATGTAGCTTTATCTAATAACTGAGTAAAATCAGTCCTTTTTGTTGTTTCAGAAAAACAGTAATTCAAGATAATGTGGACTTTTCTAAATTAATCAAAAACAAAACAAATATTTAGAAAATTTAGAAAATAGTAGGAGTTTTAAATATGTAGGGGAGCATGATTGAACTCTCTGGTGTTTAACAAAGCAATTGCATTAAATGAGATAATTAACAGACTAGTCAATCTCTATGATGCATTGTTACACCTCGAATAATCTGTGATCTCTGTAATCTCATCAATTATTGCAGGTCAAAAGTTCATAAAAAAGCATAAAAGTCAGAAGAGTACGGAGCATCTCTGTGACTCAATATAACACTTTTATCTGTTTCCACCTCTGACAAGAAGTCAGTTCATTAACTTTCTGCCCTGCCTTTTTAAAACAGTGTCCATAAAGCAAAGAATCCTGACCTTTAGTCAATTTTAGGTTAAATTTAGATTGCCAGAACAATGTTCCAAAACTGGAAGGTTACTTACCTCAGTGATATCGTAATATCCCTGATTTGGAGATCATTTTTAGGTCCACAAACCTTGGGCTGTATAACATACTGTATATGTAACAGAGTTTACAAAGCATTGGGGCCCATATATTACTGGGCACCATATATTATCAGAATAAATTATCATAAATTATTAGAATAAACTTTAATAAATGTTACATATTTAATAATAAATGATAACATTTAAAATAGAGATGATAACTGAGTATCTTGGCATTATTTAGTCCAGCGTAGAATGCAGCTACTGAAGGCTTTCAGACATGATGTCAGCCGGAAAAGGCACTGCTGGAACTCAAACCCAGGTCCCTGCAGTGATAAAGTTGGATCTTGTCATGAATCATGCCTTGCTTAGAAGAAATTCTTGTTGACTTTTAAAACAAAGTTGAGAGTTATCAAGAAAAGGAGAAAGTACAATTCTGTGCTCCACTTCATAGAAGTGGTCCAACAAAAGCCACACCTAGGTGCTTTCGCACCAAACCGTTCTAGGGACTAAATTGGAAGGAACTACTCCCCACAGAGTTTTCTGGAGAAATAATTCTGTTCCAGGGCTTTGTGGATTGTATTTGCACTGCCAGAATGCTAAGTGACATATAGTAAGTTCCTCTGGTGCAAAAGTGCCTTATGAGCACAATATATAGTGTGGAACAAAGTAAAAAAGGATCCTAGAGGAACATTAAAAGACCTGCAGAAATCGGTAGTGTCTGGGCATTTGTCTGATATAATGCTGCACTGAACAAAAGTTGTGTTAATGGAAGAGCACCATAAAGGCCCATATATATTCATATAGGATGAAAGTGTTTGCCTTGTTGTAACTTAGACGAAGGTCAAACCACCAGGGCGTCTTTCAGATCAGCTTTTTATAGTTTGCATCAATTATTCTAAGGAACTTGGAAATTGAATGGAAGCAGTCTATGGGTGAAAGCTGCGTTTCTAATCTAGATCAGATTTCCTAAAGCTTTATTGTATTTCCATGTCTCCCTCTGCAGGAGAGTCCTAGTACACCCAGTACTTCACAGGCCCCACGGAGAATGAGCCCTTCACACTTCAGCCTTGTACAGACTCTCCAACGCTTCCCTCACAGCGATCCTCCTATTTATCAACCGGCCACACCAAGGACTACCAACCGCATGTTCAGTCACCTTCCCTTACATTCACAACAACAGGCCCACATGCCTTACCACATGATCCCTATTGGAGGAATCCAAATGGTGCAGCTCAGGCCCAGATCCTGCAAACTAGAGCGAGCATCATCCTCCACCCAGTCACCCACCTCTCCCAAAGAGGAGCTTCTCTCATCCATGAGCACGACTTCATGGAGCACATCATGGAGCCTGCAACCTGGAACAAGCCAGGATGCAAGTGCACGGAATAGCCTGGAAAAGGGAACCGGGCTGCACTGTACTGCTATAAGCTCCACTACAGCCAAACTTTCTACAACGTATGATGCCTGCGAGCAAAGTGAAGGAACCCACACTCAGTATGGCAGCTCATGGCCCTCCAAGACTCGCACCACTGTTCCTGAAACATCACAAACAGAGGGCCAAGATACCAGTGAAGGAGCCTGGAGGAGTTCTGAGCTTGTTGAGAAGGAAGCCAAAACAAGAAAACATTTTGAGGCAGAGGAGTCTGAAGACGGCCAGTCCAAGAAGCATGACTCGGGTTCAGAATAGACTAAAAGAGAAGAATCTGTCTGAAAGTCAGAACAGCAACCCAGGCAGCACTTAATAGCCTTTGTGCTTAACTTCAAAATTGATTTCTACTATGATTATTGTTATTAATATTATTATTATTGTTGTTATTTCTTTTTTGTAATGCAATGTTTTTTTATACAACTTTTCAATACCGTTTCTTGGTAAATGTTGCTTTTTGCAATATTCAAAATTGTAATAAGATGCACTTTTTGGTTGGACAAAACAATGTTTTTTGTATATCTGTCCCATTTGTCCCACCTGTATCCATGTTGACATTATAGTAAAACTTTAAGGTGTCTGTTTGAATATGTATGTGTATAACTCATTCCTGGAATTATCTATAACATTTATAAGAGACAGAGATTAATTCTTACACCCAGAGTTTCTGGCAATTCCAAAATTCCTTGTCCAGTATTAATCAGAATTGAGCTGTGTGCCTTTCCTGTAAGGAGTTTTTACGTAAACTGTAAACACACACAAAATGACAGGCTATGAATTCTGTGAATGAGTTGTGTTTCAGTAGGGTTGCTATTTGTACAATTGGGATGTATAGCTTTTTTTTCTAAACTCGAGTCAGGGTTAAAAGACAAAGCAGTTTGTACTGAAGAATTAAGATGGAGTGCAGAAGGATTTACAAAGAAAATTGCACTGAAGTCATATTTTTATATAGAAAAAAGAACTGATATTGTGTCTGTACAGATAAGAGAGCTATGATCCATATTTATTGCCATTTAAAAAATATGGAAAAGGTTTCTTTAGGTTTTGTGTTTTATTTGTGATTTGTTATTCTTTGTTGAGTCTGTTTCTATTTCGTTCTGAAGACTTGAATTAAACAAACTGGACAGGGTGATAAAGTTGGTCAACAGCTCCCGGGTTGGATGGGGAAAAAAAAGCCTTCCAAATTTGTCACAGATATCTAATTTTTGAACCAATAAAGGTGCACAAGGATTTACCAAACAACTTTGTCTAATTTTTAGCACATAATCCTCCCATAGACGGGGCGGTTGTAACAGTGTTCCACGTACACAATTATACATTCAGCTCATAAATGTTTCTCTGCATATTATATGGTTACAATAATAAACTGTAATGAGATGGCCTTAGAATAAATGGCTCCGACACCAATAGTTTAGTTCCATGTTTAACCATTGTGTACCATGCTGTGAAAAAGTAATTGCCCCTATCTAAAATCATGCATGTGCCCCTGTCTTTACTCTCTATAATGAAAGCAAATGAAAAGGTAAGTTATAATATGCTGTTTGTGTTCGGTTAACTTCGGTTAACAGGCAGTTCCGGTTTGGGTCATGACCAGTATAAACTTTGCTTTTACACTAACAATCACAGTGAACTTGGCAGTTGTAAAGTCAGGCATATCATGCTACAAAGAAAATATTTAAACATGTATTTCATGTTAAGTTCTTGGTTTATGTTCTTTTGTGCTTTGGGAGATCTGTGTTAAAGACGGGGGTCAAAAAGCTGTTCGTAAAAGATATTGACCAGTTAGTTAGATATGCGTTTATTGTACAGACGCTAATCATTTTATTAGGTACGCTTATTATAATAGGTGCCTTTTTTATCATACCGGTGTACAACATCAAACTGTAGTCCAGGTACTGCTTTGTCCACCATATGACCACTACATTGCGGTGGTACGTAATATGGTTGTGCCAGGTAAAATAGATTGTGATACTATACCTAATTAAAATGACCAATGACTGGCAATATGTAAATGTAATATACTTCTGTATTATCCCTTATTGTTATGAGAGAGAGAGAGGGAAAGATAATCCCTTGTCCCCTGATGCTCTTGTCTGCATTCCCACAATAACACTAATTTCACAGACCCACGAGTTGAACCTTGCTTATATCAAAGTTTTGGAAATTACCAAATAATAAGTCAGAATTTCTTTGCTAAATCTTGATTTGGCATTCTTGGTGGGTTACATGATTCAATATACTAATCAACATTCAAATCTACTAAGATATTGAACTACAAAAATCCACTATCTGTTCTGTAATTAAGTGATCATAAAAACTTACAACACCTAACATAAACATATCGGAAAAGTTGACTAAATATCTTGGTCAAAGGACGGCCTAACTGACATAACGTTTTATGACATATTCTAGGCTGGATTAGGACAAAAGACCACATCAGCGTTTTTCTTAGCGTACTGGTGTACTGGAGTCATAAAAATCTAACTGAAATTATATGTACAGTGGAACCTCATTTTTAGTCATTAATTTTTTTTTAATGTACCTCACAATAACCAAAATGAACGATAACTATAAGAAATAATGTAAATACAATTAATTCATTCGAGGCACTCTTAGAAATGAACAAAAATACATTTTACAGAGAATAACTATAGTTTTACATACAGAAAACAATGATAAATAAATACAAACACAGTTGTACAGTAATCACACTTGTGTTTAACGCTTTCACTCAAAAAACAAGCAAAAGGAACACTGGAAAAACAATGGAAATGTTTTGGATGAAAGTGTGTGGGGTGATGCTCACAGTGGTCCCTTTAGGTTTTCACTCCAACCCAGACAGCAGAGAGTTTTAGCAGGAAAAATATAAGCTTGTAAATGAGGAACAGATCGAGAAGCTATATGCAGTTGTTATACATCAGGTTTCCATGTTGGAACTGTTTAGCTGCAGATTAGAGCATGGGTTCAGATCAGTGTCAGTGTGTCATTGTGTTATAAACCTGCTTTTCAGTGGAGGTCACTGTGTAGCAGTGACATACTGTCTTTTTATGTGTGTGCTTTTGTGCAGGATTAAACAGGATTCCTTCTCAGTCTCACTATTTAAGCATTTTCCATTGTGTGAGATTGCTATACAGCAGCTGTTCATATTATTATTTTAAAATGTTATACACTGGAGGTTTTTTTCTAAGGTTATGTGATGATGTGTAACGGTGATGTCCACAAGGTGTTCATGTTGATGCCATGTTACAGTGTTATACTGCAGGGTGAAATTCAGCAGGTGTATCTTAATGTTACTGTTGATGTTACTATATAGCAGTGCTAAATATAGAAGTCACAACGGTGTGTCCGAGCAAAAAAGTCAGTTATAGTAATATGTTGTCACAAAATACGGTCCACTGAAGTTCACGACAAAATGTTTTTAAAAATTAGGCAAAAGCAATATTATGTACTGAATGTTGAAACCTGAAACGCAGGTTTAGGTCAGTTTTCATAAATATCTCATACAGGTGTGGTGCCAAGTAATGCGTTACAGATGTAATAATACAACAAACAATGCTGCTCCAGCTACTGCTGCTGGAATTTCATGCTACACGTCATGGCATTGGTTGTTAAGTCTCTGTGCTTTTACCAGCAACTAACTACATTTTCTCTTCTCTCTCTGAACTTGTGTTCCACTCCAGCAAGGTCTTTCCCACCGGGCATGCAGGATCCTGTAGTGACTCTGTGTCCTGGTGATGCCGATGTGCATATTTGTATGCATTTTATTCTGTATTTTATCTGTCGATATATACTTAGTTTCTGTTTTTGATTTATGTCTACATATTTATTTAAATAGATAAATTGATTTTAAAAAAATTAAATTAAATTAAAAAAAAAAAAAAATTTTATATAAAAAAAAATCCTTGTCACAGTCACCCTTGGTTTGCTCAATTTGGGATATTAGGAGATAATCTAAAATTGTAAAGCTGCTTTGAGACAATGCTCCCTTGTTAAAAGTGCTATATAAATACAACTGACTTGACTTGACAATACCTTTATTGGGATTTCCCTGCAAAGACTAAGTCTCTTCAGGCAAACTTTTTACAGCAGTAATAATATAAGTAGCAGTTAGTAAGAAGAAATAAAACTAGGAATCAAAGGTGGCTGCTGTTAAAGCCTTAACGTGCAGTAAATGTCTGGAATGATCCAAGCGATCATATAAGATCAAAAGAGAGTTGTATGCCTAAATTTCAAGCCAACATTGGCTGCAAACCTACCACACAGGAAAGGCTCTACTTTCAGAAGTCAGACGTCACAACACTGTCTTGGCATAAAAATGTCACTTGACTAAGGTAATGTGACAGCATATAAAGGAATATAAAAGCAGTTTGTGCATAATAACAAAACAGTTCAGTGGGGAAATTACCTTAACAGTGGAGGGCAGTAGCACAGTTGCACTTCATGTCAGTACCATCACTTTGACCATCCCAGTCAACTCTTAAGTTGGCGGAAAATGATCCAAAACTAAAAACCCAATTTTCACAGTTCATTTTGCAGTTAGTTATAGCTTTTGAGTATGTAGTGACTGTGGTTAAGGTACTGGACTGTGGAGCAGAAGTTTCAGGATTCAAATCCCACCTCTACCACAGTTGGGTCACTGAGCAAGGCCCTTAACCCACAATTGCTTGAATTGTAAGACTGTATAAGGGTGTCTGCTGGAAAAACAATTCAGTGATTATGCTCTAACCTACATAAAGTACAAATACAGTACATTAAATTGGTGCAGTGGTTTGAGTTCCAGACTGGCTGCTCTGCTGCCTAGTGGAGTTTGCATACACTCTAGTTTTCATCCACATTCTAAAGACAGTTTTAGTCAGCAAATTCAAGAAAAAAAGATTCTGCAATGTGTTGAACTATCATCTTGTCCAAAGGTGGTCACGGCCTTGCACACTGTGTGCCAGTTAGACTTCCCCCCCCCCCCCCCCATGACTCTGATCTTTAATTGATGTCTATTGAAAGTGTGTGAGTAAGGAATAAATTAACCTGTATTATATTCAGATTTTCACATAAAGGTTTAGATGCACATATTTATGATATAATTCCCCGTGTTTGAATGTAATGATCTTGGAAATGGAATCACAAGTTTTTATGCAGTGGTGTACAAAATCATCTGGGTTTAGGATTAAGCCTGGAACTAGAACCCTGTTTTGATTGGGTTTATATTTTGGTCATTTCTAGTTTAGTGTGCTGTAGGAAATGATTAGAGATCTTTTAAATCCACAGCATTTAATAGACACTCTTATCCAAAGTGACATACAACTTATAGTCTTACAAAGTACAATTCAACTTATTAGGTTATGCCTAGACTAAATATTCATGTGGATATGTTCATGATAATTTTTATCTAGTTTATAATGGTATTTTTACTGCAAACAATCTAAATCTATGATTATGCTTAGTTCCTTTTTATACAATAGTTTGCAAAGCTTGGGATTAGTTGACATGTTCTTTCATGTTTCAAACCTGCATTGTGAATATATGTACCGAGAGAGAGAAAGAGAGAGAGAGAGAGAGAGAGAGAGAAAGAGAGCATATATATGTGATGTAAGCAGATTAGATATCTTGGGATGTGAAATTAGCATTACGTAATAAAGTTGCACACTTATGTGCGTCATAATGTGTTATAAAAAGCTATTTCATACATTTATATAGCTTTTCATGTTTGAAATGTATTTTATATAGGTACAAATGTTGGTCTTTTATAACTTTTGTAATTTCTATTAAAAGAATTACTATATATATTGATATATTGTAATTACCACAATTACCTTTTATATATATAATAAAAAAAAAAGTTTTTTTTAAATGTATTCAAATACCTCTCTATTGTGAATAATACCTTCTCTAGATACCTAGATAAACTCTGAACTATGATTGGCTAACAGGGAGAAACAAATTCCTGCTCTTCAATAACACTGGTTTACAATGTTTTTGCTTTCTTGACGATTTTTGGAGTTCTAAATAGAGTTTTTGATGCTGATCACAAAAATGACCTCGAAATTTTCATATCACGTACGGTTTTTGAGAAACGGCCAATTTTGTTTTACAAGCATTTTCTGAAAT
>JAVSBV010023551.1:0-11965 GCA_033117975.1 Parotocinclus spilosoma | reverse complement strand
GGTCACAGATGCGCCAGCAAGACGTCCACCAACAACTTGTCCTCTTTTGAACTCTGGTATGTCACCCATAATGTTGTCTGCATTGCAAACTTTTAAGCAAAACTGTGCTCTTACCCTGCTAATGAAACCTTCACACTCACACTCTTACTGGTGCATTGTGCAATTAATGAAGATTGGCCACCAGGCTGGTCCAATTTAGCCTTGAAACCTCCCAAACTAAAGTGACAGCTGTTTCAGTTTCACTGGCCCACCCCTGTATATGCATACTGCACGCAAGTTCACTTTATACTGATTCCAGATATAAAAACTGGACTCAATTATTAGCTTTGATGGTTTTGATTAACTAGCCAGAGTGCAACAGTAATGGCAATATGACTCGCTTTAATTCTCAGTCTACCCAGAAAATGCACTCATCTGTGAGAGAAAATGCACCTGTGTGATCATTGTTGTATTGGTTCACATTATGTCAATATGAATCACTTAAGTCAAATCTGTATTAGCAAAGGCAGTACCATTGAATTTTGTAATTAGATTCTTTTGAACTACCCAGAACATGACTCAACCTTTGAAGTCTAATTAACGATTCACTAGTCAGAGCTGAGTCAATAATATCAATATGACTTGCCTCAGTGGTTTGATTCTTTTGTATCTGAAATACATAGAAAATGGACTTGCGTACTGTGAGCTTTGCTTCATTCGATTCAATAGTTAGACCTGCATCAGTCCTTGAAATACAACTCCCTTAATGACTTGACTTTTCCAAACTACTTCACACTCTTTCTGATGCTATTCAACCACTGTAGGAGGCTGGTGTTGATGTTTTGGTGTATTTTCTGACCTGACCGGGCACTACTCTAACTCTTGTTGCCTGGGTTTGAGGGTGGGACGGTCAGCTTTGTACTCAGCTCCTGCTGCTGCAATAGCAACTCCTCCAAGTTCTCAAGGCACTGGCAAAGATGACAGGCAGATGCAGCAATCATGCTCTGTACCTCAGTGTAGATTTACACTCTATGTATGGACGGCAGCTTTATCTCCCATCTCGCCTAGAGGAGTTAGCATCAGAGACATCCAACGCTAAAGCAGTGCTGTATTAAATACCAGTGGCCCGCTGGGCATACAGTGAGTACTTCTTCTGCTACCCCATCACCCTCCCTGAACACCCACACATGCAAGGGCATTTGAGTGATCATTGTCAGATTTCTGCAGTTATCTGATTATTTAAGTGGTTGTGTACACAGCGTACTTTGATCAACATATCAGAATAAGGATTCAATTTTTGCTTTTGCTTATTTTGGTCTTATTTACATAGTGAGGAAAATAAGTATTTGCAGATTTAGAAAGTTTGAACTTTAACTGTGAGAGACAGAGTGTAAAGAAATATTCCAGAAAGTCACATTAAAATAATTAATTTGCATTTTCATGGGCAACATTGAGCTTCAGCTCCTTCTAAAGATTAGGTTCAGGCCTGGTCACTCCAGGACCAGGAAATGCTTCTTATGGAGCCACTCCTTATTTGCCCTGGATGTGTGTTTTGGGCTAAAAAAAACCCAGCCATGACCCATCTTCAATGCTCTTAATGAGGGAAGAAGGTTGTTGGCCTAAATCTTACGATATATGACCCCATCCATCATCCCTTCAATACAATGCAGTCGTCCTGCCCCCTTTGCAGAAAAGCACCCACAAAATATGTTTCCACCCCCATGGTTGGGATGGTGTTCTTGAGGTTGTACTTATCCTTTTTCTTTCTCCAAACACAGCAAATGAAGTTCCCAGCAAAAAGCTCTATTTTGATCTCATCTGACCACATGACCTTCTTCCATGCCTTCTCTGGATCATCCAGATGCTTATTGGCGAACTTCAAACGGGCCTGGATATTTGCTGGCGTGAGCAGGGGGACCTTGCATCCCCTGCAGGATTTTAATCCATGACAGTGTAGTGTGTCACTAACAGTCATTTTTGAGATTGTGATCCCAGTTCTCTTTAGGTCAGTGACCAGTTCCTCTCAACTTTGCTGATTCCTGAATTTTTTCAGAATCATCCTTACCACACCAGGTGAGATCTTGCATGGCGCCCCAGACCGTGGAAGATTTACAGTCATCTTGTATATCTTCCATTTTTTACTAATTGTGCCAACAGTTGTTGCCTTCTTACCAAGCTGTTGCCTTTTGTCCTGTAGCCCATCCTAGCCTTGTGCAGGTATACAATTTTGTCCCTGGTGTCCTTAGACTGCTTATTGGTCTTGGACATGGTGAAGACATTGGAGAGTGATTGATTATGTATGTGGATAGGTGTTTTTCATACAGGTAACGAGTTCAAACAGGTGGAATTAATACAGGTAATGAGTGCAGAATAGGGGCTTCTTAAAGAAAAAAACTAAGAGGTCTATGAGAGCCGGAAGTCTTTTTAAAAATTTGATTCTGTCTGTCTCTCACAGTTAAAGTGTACCTATGATAAAAATGACAGACTTCTCCATTCTTTGTAAGTGGGAAAACTTTTTTTCGGCATTGTATCAACTACTTATTTTCCTCACTGTAAACATGGTGTTGGGATCTCTAATGGGATCTGGCAACCATGCAATATAATAGGGAATATTTCATTTTGAAGTATGCCGTAATATATGCCGGAGTATATTTTCATTACGATTAAGATAAAAAATTAAGATACAAATTAATTAAATTTTATCTTAAGATCAGTAACATAAACATTGCTAGCATCTTCATTAATCTAATTGTTCAGATATCAGTTTGTTTGCTACAATACTGGGGAGTGACCTAAATATCAGCCTGCTTGATATTTATATTTGTAAGATCATCATATCATCTTTGTAGTTAGTTTCAGATGGTCCTTTACATATTGTTGCTTCTCTTTTACTCTTTGTCCTGGATAAACCAAACAAACTGTGTGCATATTTTTAAGAATAACAGTATGCATGTTTTAATTTAATTCACATAGTTGAGTTTATAGGGGCAGCGCCATGGCTCGGTGGGTAGCACCGCTGCCTCACCGCAAGAAGGTCCCGGGTTCAATCCCAGGGTGGAATCTGCATGTCCTCTCAGTGTCTTCGTGGATTTACTCCGGTTTCCTCTCACATTCAAAAGACATGTGTGTTATGTTAATTTGGGACTCTAAAGTAGCCCTAAGTGTGTGAATGTGTGTGCCCTACGATGGATGGGTGGCCCGTCTAGGGTTCCTGCCCTTGCTCCCAGAGTTGCCAGATGGGCACCGGCTAGCCCGCGACCCTGTGTGGATTAAGTGGAAGATGATTAATGCATTAATAATTGAGTTTATACTCATTCACATCTGTGAGAGCTGTCATGTGATGTATATATATGCTGATACATTTTTTGGAGCAGAGAAAATGCTTAGAGAGAGATGTGCCTCTCGCTCACAGGTAATTTTTGAAATTCTATTATGTAATATCTATTATGTAAAATATCTATTAAGTAGATATGGTTTGTACAAATTTGCTAGATTTGTCAATATTCACTTTTTGGAAAATGACTTGCCATAGGAGTCTGAAAAGTTACTAAATCTGAAAAGTTGTCAGCAGCAGCTGTCAATTTGTGAAATTGTGCGTGAAAAGGGTTCCTCCACGGTAGACAAGCACCATTGTTTAAAAATATGTTTTAAATAAATAGTAATCATTTCAGTCATCTATAAGGGACTATACATTTAATACTAGGAGTTATTACAATTTCAGGAAGCAGGCTTATACGATACCCCTTAAACAAGCATTGGAATACTAGAAAGCTGACAGAAGGGGAAGCAGGCAAGCAGTGATGGTGATGAAACAGGGAAGAAACTGTGCTGTAGAGGCAAACCAGCTGTCTATACCTGAATCTAACACACACATGGCTCTCAGGGGGAATGAAGGAACACACACAACATGCTGTGACTGTGGTGAGAAGATGTTCTAGCACTACTGCTAGTAGGATCTCAGTGGTGTTGAGCATGCATCCATGAATGAACAGTGGTTTACAATACACAGCCTTCTTGGGGGTAATTACCAGCAGTGGTATTTTGTTGAAATTTGAATCCATTCATGCGTTTTAAGAAACAGTCATTGGGATCCAAGTTTGAGTCCAAGTGGTCCCTTCCAGCCACATCACGCATTACACAAGCAGGACTGACCGTGTTTAAATTAAGAGCAGCATACATATACATAGTCAGGAATGAGCTTGTCTATGATTTAATCTATCTTTTTATGTCACCATTAAGGTTATGATGGATTATTCTTGCTTACTTAAAGCTGATACAGAAAAACAACTTTAAAATGTCATCTCCTGGGTGGACATAATTTAAAGTTTTTAGCCTAAAGAGCACATTTTCTGTTAAATATTGATTGTTTTTGAAACAGCTAACTGTAGAATATAAAGATTATTTCAAGATATCTGCTGACCTCTACTTGTCCTTGTCCTGTGTAGTACCAGTAACAGTAAAACAAGAAACAAAGAATTTTTTTTTTACAGATCTTATAAACATTCATTCATTATCTTATATGCTTAATCCTAGCCTGGGTCATGGCAAAGTTGGGGCCTAGCCAGCGACACAGGAAGCAACACAACACAGAGCACCAATCCATCGCAAGGAACATAAATTGACACACACTCGCACACCAAGGGAACTTTGTAAACTTTGTAACCTAACACACTGTTAGGAGGAAAAAAAGAGTACCCAGAAAAAAACCCCACTTGGACATTGAGAATCCACACAGGTGGAACCAGGGGATCCTGGGGATCTCAGAGCTGTGCCATTACAGTGCAAATCACCCACACGATAAGCAGATCAGATCAGGTTTAGTTGAGGTAAGTGCGCAATCAAATAGCCAGAGGTGCAGTTCCAGTTTTGGGTTTGTAAGCAAGCATCAGAGTTTAAAATCTGATGTGAGCAGCTACAGGGAGCCAGTGGAGAGATTGGACCAGTGGTGTAGTGTGTGCAAACTTGAACACATTGAACACAAGCCTTGCAGCTAAATTCTGGATTAGCTGTAAGGATTGGATAGTCCTCAGACATAGCCCAGTTAAGAGAGAGTTGCAGTAGTCCAGTCTCAACATGACAAGGGACTGAACCAAAATCTCAGTAACCTCTGTGGAGAAAAATGGATGGATCCTTGTGATGTTGTAAAGAAGGAACCGACACGACTGACAGACATTAGCGATATTGGAGGAAAAGGCAGTTGGTTGTCCATAGTCACCTTCAGGTTGCGTGCCACGATAGACGGGGAGATCCTAGCCTTGTCAATTGAGAAGACAAGGACCTGGTGGGGATAAGAGTCACCTGGAAAGAGACATGGGTGTCTGAGGGAGGGAAGGAGAAAGTTAGTTGGGTGTCATCGGCATAACACTGATATGAAAAGCCACGTGAGGATATAACCTCACAAAGAGAGAGAGAGTATAGAGGGAGAACAAGAGAGGACCAAGCACTAAGCCTTGCTTGACACCAGTGGTCAGTTTGGGGGATGAGGAATTAATTTTATATTGTATATATTGTATATTTATAATAATTAATTTACCTGTGGGCTTTGAATTATTTGGACGTCATGTTGCACGATCCAACTTCACGTGACAGGCCACCCAGAAAGTTTCCACTTTAATTGTTCCTTTCATAACTTCAAGCAACATTCCTTATCTTCGTCTTGGTCTTCCTTTTTCACCATAGCATTTGGACTTGAAAAATATGTGTTGCTTTCTCTCAGCTATGCACAAAATATTAATGACACATAAAACACCCAAGAAGTCTCGAACCAACTTGTTACATGCAACATTTTTAGAGTAATTCTATCTTCACAGTGGCACTAGTTTTGTCCTAAGTGTACTCATGCACCTTTAGCCAGATCTACAGATTTCTGTAGATACTAGTGGGTTATTTTTCTATTTCTGTAGAACAGTGTAGAAAGACATTGGTATATTATATGTTTTTTATTTGTAAGCTAATGCACATTCAGGTTTTGGAAATATTTTTTGTAGCCTTGATGCCTCTCTATTACCTAAAATGTTTTTTCCGGTCATGGTTGCGATGAACAGATTTTTCTTGAGAAAAGCAGACATCCTTTGTGCAGAAATTCCCACAAAAAAGGATTTAGACAATTTTAGTTGAGCGTTTAGATAAAGGTATTTTATTCAAGCAACCCTTTACTAAACCTGCAAAGCAACTACAGAGGCTGCACACACTGAATGTGTGAGTTCAGATCAGTAGCCTAGTCCCTAGAGCACAAAAAGCTGTTGTGGAGCCAGGCTTTTTTGTATGGGAGTTAGAGCACCTCTCAGCATAAGTCTCAAAATAAGTCAATACAGCAGCAGCAACAGTAAATTAAAAGCAGTTTCATTTATACATACTTAATTCCACATAGTCAGAAAGAGAAAACACAATGCATGCCTTCTGTTACTAACTCAACAATGAATAAACGTTGGTTTCTTATGTAAGATTGAATAAATAACACGGTCACCTTTTACCTTGACTTCATTACGCTGCTTTGTAAGAGAGTGGATGCATTTGCTACAGAATACTCACTCTCCATAACTGTCCTTCTCTGTTCAAAGGTATATTGCATGTTAAAATTGTCAGTACAACTCACTTTGGTCATCTTCAGTAATTGATTTATGCTGATTTGGGTTGTAGAGGGTTAAGAGCCAATCCAACTACTGACATTTTTGTGAAGTGGTTGGAAAACACAGTAAAAAGAGCAAACATGCCAGTTTCCTTACCCAAAAATGCTTTAATCTGTAATAATTACTTGGATGAAGATTGACGATTTATTAGCTGTGGAGCTGACATTATCTCGAGTTTGTTATATGCTGTTCTAGACAGCTTGTGCAAATGCAAAAAACTTATCTGATGTAATACTATCTGATGCAACTGCTGATATAAACATTTCAGTGCACATAATTTAGACATTTTAGCTAAAAAGATAATTCCATGGCACAACTCATTAGTGCTGTCACCTCACTGCTTCTGAGATCCCCAATTCAAGCCGTAGCCAAGGCTAATGGAACAAATGTTCTCTGTCTGCAGACCACATAAGAGGGCAAGAATTGCCTCTCCCTCCTATTGATTAAGCATACCATTCCAACAAAATGTTTCTACACTAACTCAGTTTACTGGACTAATTATACTGAAATGCATATATTGTTATATTAATTGGTTTTCCATTATCTATTTACAAGCTTGATTATAGTGTTTTATGTTTAATTTATTATAGTCTATATACACCCATTGTCAAAAAAAGAATGCACCCAGATAGAAATGTTGGATAGCTACAAATCTGATGTAATGGAATGTAAATATAACAGGTGCAGTCTTATTAAACTCTCGATATTGCCACAAGAGGGCATAAAAGTGCTTCCCGTGCTGCCCTCTAAAAAGGCTCTTAGAGGCTACTTTTGGGTAATGTACCTCTCGGTGAGAGATTGTTGACAGCTAGACAAGCTTCTACGACATATTTGAAGACATTTTGTCCCATTTAAAAAGAAACAAGAGTGTTAAGTTTAATGCTATAATGCACTAGTACACTACTGAAGCAGAAGACAATATTTTCTCAGAATAAACCATGGCATAGCAAACATTTTCAATAATTTGTATTTGTAAACAGCTTGTTTTTAGCTATGAACTGTGACCCTGTTTATGTTTACAATATTAAATGAAAAAAGAGATGTTTCAGAGAAGATACCCTCATGCATTTGAGCTGAGCCTTTAAATGTTGAAAGCCGTGTTCAAGGTTTTTATTGAATACCTCCTTTTAGTTTCCAGAATTAAATACAGAAAGAAGGACATTCTTCGACATGTCTCTTTTGTGGGCTTGCTCATCAGGGCTATGTCCAGATGTTTGTAAAGCTGCTTTGAGTATTCTGCTGAGCCTCCAGTATTCTAGTTTTTACATCTTATCTTTTTAATGTTCATGATTCATGATTCATTGAAGTTCAATCAGGTTAAAGATTTGACCACATAAATCGATCGGTTAAATAACACTGCCTTATAGAGACAGATATACAGTATGTACTGGACAGTATACTGTCCCCAAGTAACTGTTCACATAAATAGATCAATATGATGTTATGATAAAAATATATGGCTCTGCTGAACTACTGAAGACAAGAAACAATGTACACTGTCAAATGTTATTATCTGATTTTAATTAACTCAATGCAGTAATGCAGTTAATGCTAAGTACTGTTAGACATGATAAGTAGTGCTGACAGTGGTATCCTCTTGGGTACCCTTGGATATCCTTGACTCTGTAAAAGCCCAGGGTTTGATCATCCTACAAATGCCGGGCTTACACTTAAAGACTTTACTGCAATTTCACAGTCGCAGACAAATTTACAGGCTCAGAATAAAATCTTGAGAATCTTTCTAGAGTCGAATCGCAGTCCCATAATCTCAAACGTTAAGTGTACAATGGATTTGGATTTCAATCTTCAGTCAGTTTTTCTCACTGGCGTTTCAGTAAAATCAACTGTGTTTAATATTGTCATATTGTGAGTGATATTATCATGACTTGGCTCACACATATAGTTATGTAACCATTGCTAACAACCAATTGGAGAGCTCTTTTCAGCACCAAATGGGAAGCCATAAAGAAATGGGAGATGGACGAGAGTCCAGCAAAAGCACCACAGTTCTGGTGGACTGTGGAGAAGGAGGGAGATGTTTAGGGAGCGGAGTGTCTCTTTGATGTGTGGAAAAGGAAAAAAGGTGGACAGAAATCATTCAAGCCTTTCGAAATCACTGGCAAGTATATATATAACAAAATCAGTGGACAAAGCTTCTGCCCAGTTTAAAGATAACTGGCAACATGTATCACAATTTCTGTCATTTAATTTGTGCAAAATTAAAAAGTCATTTTATGGTGTGCATGAGATTATTGTTATTTAGACTTGGGTCCGAAAGAAATACTGTACATATGAAATTAACATCAATATCATCACAAAATTTTAAGCCAATCAAAGCATGGGATGGAAATTCACCTGAGCTCTCAAAAAGCTTTCATTGATCTGTAGTCTTAAAGCTTAGTCTAAGTAATGATGTTAATACATTAAAACAGAACATTTATTTTCTCACAGAGAGAGAGAGCTTGGCTGCCAGGAGTACATATAGAGTAAACAAATCAATACCTAATGGATTCCCAGCCCGGAAAAAAACAGGAGCTCTATTGTTGCTAAATGAAGAAGTGCCCTTTGGCGCCTGGAATTGTTTCTTAAGTTTGTACTGAAACAATTAAGAATTACGAGACATAATTAACTGTAATTGTTAACCTGCCTAATTTGGTGACTCTCAAATCAAAAGGTGGGAACAGTATGGAAATATTAATATTTATTAACGTTAATAAACATCCATTTCTGCATTTCAGGCAATGGACAAATTTGGGATAGTAATGATGTTAATGATGTAATTTCAAACAGGTGATGTTAAACAAATACAGTTATAGAGTTATATTCACAAATGGCACTTAAGATCTTGCTGTGCAGCAAAGAAGCCAAATTTTAACCTTATCCAAAGGTGGCGGTGATTTATCTGGGTTCTGAGGCATCTGGGATGGATCACCACACAGTGAATATCTGTATTGTGGTCAGCCAAATTAGTATTCCAGATTGTTTTTGAAATAATATAAATGAGCACTGTGTTCAAAGACAAAAAAACGACCATCCAGACTCTTATCAGCAATAAGTCCAGAAGCCAGGGTCAGCAATGGTATGGGGCTGTGTCAGTGCCCTTAGCTATGCTATTTACACATCTGTGCTGTCAGCATTAATGCAGAAAAGCACATTGAAATTGTAGAGCAACATTAGCCAAGTCATATATTCAAGAGGCCACCGATGTTCAAGGGTGTCAGTGTGATACAGTTGGGCAGGAGACTTACTGATTGGCTGTTTTCCTGCCATCTGTGGACTGGATGGAGTTTTGCTCTAACATGAGTATTGTTTATCATGTTTATAATGGCTGCAGTACAAAAATGAACATTTATCTTATAATTAACAAGTAAATAAAACTGATCAAGTAAGGAACTGATTGGAGTAAGTGGAGTTAAGAAGACAATGGACATTTTTATTTATATCCACTATTTATATCCGTTATCAGTATTTATTATAGGAAGTTATTGTTTCAGATCAGACTTAGGCATATAAAATATGCTATGTTTCAGCAGTAATTTGGAGAATGGGCTTTGACTGTATTTGCCTGTCGTTTTGTGTGAGTTCCATAACTGCGAACAAGCCTATCATCCCCATGCACAATGCCAAGCTGGACAGTTATGTCTACTTCCATTTGACTCTGACACAAATGAAATATGTTCTGAAATCATGTTTACATTTTCTTTCTGATTTCACCCCAGGGATCAGAACATAGCTGGCTTAGTGAGGGGAGTATGGTCAGGGTCTGGTGTATAGTACAGGGCATGCTTATGCCTGTGTTGTATGTTCTCCTGAAATAGGCACCAGAGCATGACCTGGAAAAGTTGGTTAACATGTAGGAAAGTATGTGGATTTGGAAAATGTCAACAGAACATTACAGTACTAATATAGCACCAACTGTAACGTTGTATTAAGGAAGAATAATGCTTTAGTTCTCAGGGGAAATGTTAATGCTATAACCTACAAAGATAGAAAATTGTGTGTTTCTAGCTTTGTGGCAGCAGATTTGGAAATATCCTTTCTCATTTCTGCCTCACAGTCGCCTTATTAACAAAACAAGGCCTATAGAGAAATTGTTGGTTTAATGTGGATGAACATGACTGATCTGCTCATATTTATGACCTATTTTATATAGATAACGAACACTAACCACTTAACAGTCACCAACTGTAAAACAATTATATACACAAAGGTTTGTAAAGACCCAATAAATGACAACCCAAAAAATGATACCCAAGACATGGGTGTGAGTATGGAACTTGCAGCGACCGCAGTCTTTCATCTTTTAAAAGGGCTTTCCGGTAGATTTTGGAACATGACTGTGAGGTTGATTTCAAATTTTAGACAGTATGCCCTGGCTCACTTTAGGTATTCCAATACATTTCCAAGGTGTCTGATGGAGTTTTTTGAATGTCAACCAAGTTCTTAACCAAAGGGGCAAATCAAATCTCTATGGACTCTGTTTTAGGACAGCAAGGCAGAAAGTTGATGAACTGACACTGGGTCTTGCCACCAGTATACCTCTTTTTTGTTTGTCCAGTTGGCAAACTTAGAGAGGGAGGACATCATTGGACTGTGAGGACGAGATCTTTTGGCAATTCTCAGTGTTTTAATTAGACCACATCTGTAATCATTTACATTTCAGCCTGCAACTGCATGCTGTGATTTGTAGCAATTTAACATTTATATCTGGGTGCTTGTTTTTTGTCAATGAGGGTTATGATTATAAATATGTTAAAAGTGAGTGTTGCTGGAATAGCATAGCGTAGTAATTAAAAGGGGTGTCCACAAATTATTGCTTGTACAATGTACATTATGGGCTTTGCATAGGTATCACCACTTCAATTATATATGTTCCTGAATAGATATATATATGTGAACTGGTCTCCTTAAAGAGGTTGCAGCAAGACGTGTATTTAGTATAAACCATTAGACAGGTTTAATATATGCATCAGGTCCACTGTAGTGACCTCTAACAGGAGAAGGCGAAAGAAGAATAATTACACATACATCATGGAGAGAACTGTACATTTTCATGGGCAGAATGGAGTTTTGGCAGGTGGCGTCAGGATGTGGCGTGTTATGCGATTAGCTTCTGGCCCCTGGCGCTCATGCCACGCTCAGTTAGCACACAGGACAGCCATAGCAGACAGCATCATCAATTGTCCCTGACAGTAAGCCTCTACACTACAGCAATGATGCCCACACACACACATACACACACACACACACACACACACACACCCACACACACACACACACACACACACACACACAGACACACACACAGACACACACAGACACACACAGACACACACACTCTCTCTCTCACACACACA
>JAVSBV010023542.1:0-11966 GCA_033117975.1 Parotocinclus spilosoma | reverse complement strand
AATGAATGGGGATGCCTACATTTAAATATTCATAGCATGATTTGCATGGACCTTTTATGGGTAAATGTGGGCGGTACAAAGGCGGAATACGAGGCAGTAGATTGTGATCTATAAAGCAGAAACGGCGTACAGGTGTGCGGGCGCACGGTTTTATAAATCGGGATCCAAGAATCCACGCAGAGTTTTATAAATGAGGTCCCCGGTCCCCAGTCACCGTGTCTTTTACGTCTCTCTGCTCTCAGGTTCTGTCCGAACGTTCTCGGGGTTCTCTAAGCCTTTTCACTTTTTATTTTAAATAAATGGACAGGGTAAACTTAAAAAAGTCATCTATTCTAAGACCCATGGTGAATTATTGGTGGATTATTATTGATCTGCACTAAGCTGGACGTTACTTCTGCTCAGTCTATAAAGTTTGGTCGTACAGTGAAATTATTTATTTTAAATAAAGACGGGATGTGAGGGAATAAGTGGAGGGAAAAATAAAATACGAAACAAAACCACAAAAAAAGAGAATAATTCTTCGCGTTCGAACTCTGCTCACCACATCGGCTGTTCATAGATTTATAGTTTTTGTTATATATAATAATGAAGACAATACAAAAAGAAAAAGAAAAGTGTAAGTTTAACCTTTTATGTGACCTCAAGCTCAAACTAACCCTGAATCATCTGTCTCTCTCTGTCTCTCTCTCTCTCTCTCCCTCTGTCTGTCTCTCTTTATCTCTCTCTCTGTCTCTGATTGTCTGTCTGTCTCTTGCTCACTTTGTCTCTCTATCTGACTGTTAAACATCAAAAAGTGTCTCTCCCTGTCTGTCTCTAATGTCTCTAATGTCTCCTCTAACGTGACAGGCCAGTCTCAAGCAGCTGATTCTGAGACCTTGAGCAGAGGGATTATCTGTGCTTGACTACTCGGCCCGTCTCTAGGGACCAGGGAGACCTTAAAGGCTTAAGGTACCATCTCACACACACATGTTCGAGGTTGAGTACGGGCACACCGGCTCTCATTAGCGCCTGTATGGTTATAATAATACTGAAGTATCCTCAGTGACAGTAACAGCTCTGTTACAGGATTCCATCAAACCACTAAATCGGTGTAGCTTATGTCACTGTACACTCAGATCCTAGATAAGGAAGCCCAAAGTTCCAGCGTCAACGTGGAAAAAAAGACCTTTAAACTAAACAGAAAGAAACTAAAGACATGAAGAGATGAAAGCCAGGAGCTCGGAGCAGGAGTTAATGATAATGAGAGTTCAGTCCAGGAGCTACGTCGTTCCACAGCCTCGCAGAACCTAAACATCACCTGCAGGATCACCACTGAGCTCTGCTTCATCAACAGATCCAAACCAGATCCAAAAGTGAGAAACAGAACAATAATCAAAACACACTCAAAGCAATAACCAGAACAAGAACCAGAAATACAACCAGATCAGAACCAGAACCAGATCAGAACCAGAACTCTCATCAAAACAAAAACCAAAAAAAAAAAAAAAAAACAGATTCAGAAGAAGAGCCAGAACTAGAAAAAGAATCTGATCATAACATGAACACTCATCAAAACAAGAACCAGAATAAGAACCAGATCCGGAACAAGAACCAGAACCAGAACAAGAACCAGAAATAGAACCACAACTAGAACAAGAACCAAAACAAGAACCAGAACTAGAACCACAACTAGAACAAGAATCAGATCATAACATGAACACTCATCAAAACAAGAACCAGAATAAGAACCAGATCCGGAACAAGAACCAGAACCAGAACCAGAACAAGAACCAGAACTAGAACCAGAACTAGAACAAGAACCAGAACTAGAAAAAGAATCTGATCATAACATGAACACTCATCAAAACAAGAACCAGAATAAGAACCAGAACCAGAAATAGAACCACAACTAGAACAAGAACCAAAACAAGAACCAGAAATAGAACCACAACTAGAACAAGAACCAGAACAAGAACCACAACTAGAACAAGAACCAGAACTAGAAAAAGAATCTGATCATAACAAGAACACTCATCAAAACCAGAACCAGAATAAGAACCAGATCTACAACAAGAACCAGAACTAGAACCGGAACTAGAAAAAGAATCTGATCATAACAAGAACGTTCATCAACTTTCACAAGAACCACAATAATAAACAGACCCGGAACAAGCACCAGAACTAAAACGAGAACCAGAACTAAAACAAAAATCAGATCATAACAAGAACATTCATCAACTTTAACAGTAACAGAATAAGAAACAGAACCAGAACAAGAACAACAGCAAAAACCAGAACAAAAAAAAAACCCGAATATGAAACAGAACCAGGACACAAATCAGAGCAAGCACCAAAAAACAGCCCAGGAACAAGACCAAGAACCAGCACAAACATCTCAACAAGAACCAAAACTACAACAACATGCAGAACTAAAACAAGAACAAAAAATAAGAACAAGCACCAACGCAGGACAAGAGCAAAAACAAGAACAAGAAGAGGCAGGATTAAAAAAAAAAACAGAACTAAAAGCAGAATGAAAACAAAACAAAAAAACAGACAAGCTGTTCGAGCTTCATGGATCAAGTGTCCACAGGGAGTGGTGTAAAGCACCAGCATTGGACTCTGGGGCCGTACAAGACCTTCTCAGTGTGGAACCATGTGGATGAACATGACTGAGCCCTGATCTCCGTCCAATAGGACTGATGTTCAAAGCTGGTTTAATGCTGGACCTAAAGCGTCCAGCAGCAGCAGTTCTGTAGCAGATCGATGGAGGATGGAGGAACCATGTCCTGACCCCGAAACGTGACCGGGAACTGGTACAGGTCAGGACAGAAGCAGAGAGTCGGATCCAAACTGAGCTTAAGACAGATCAAACCGATACAAAGGTAGATCCAGTTCCGACTCCTCGTCTTCATCCCGCTCGTCTTTTTCACACTCTTCCTCACATGTGGCATTTAAAGCCTTCATTAGAGCTTCATGATGGGGTCTGTTTATTAATCCAACGTTTCTCATAAAGCCTGTAATTACACACTCGTTTTTCTGAGGATCCACCTTCATAAGTCTGACTTAATGAGACAAATATCAAACACACACACACACACACACACACACACACACACGGAGAGAGAGAGAGAGACCCGGTAACTTCAATACACAGATACACAAAAATACACACAAAGATAAAGTAAGGTTGAAGCGCCCTGTTACGCTCATGTGGAATTTATACAAACACACACACACACACACACACACACACACACTTTCCTCTATTGGGTAATGTCAGGCTGACTTTTTAAATATTTCTCCTGATTACCTTTGCTCAATTTGCGTTCAGTTCGAGTTCACACACACACACACACACACACACACACACAACCTATTGCAACATGTTTCCAACAAACCGTGCCTTTCTGAGGCCAGACCTTTAAAAGTAAATTCTTCCATTTAATGTTGTAATGATACGTTTTTATTATAATATTTTGTCGTGCTTATGTATTTATACGCCCAATTTATACGACTACATTTTAATTGCATATATATATATATATATTTTATGTTTTTTTTTTTTCTATTTACGTTTAAATATAAATGAATAATAAAACACTTGAAAGGACTTTTTTTTAAATTTGTTTTTTTATTCTTTTATTTTTTTTTCTATATTGTTCAGATGATTTATATTCAGATGATCAAATGGCAACAGAATTTCCTGTGGTATGCATTAAACCTCTTTTTTCATTCACGCCTCTGTGTCTTAAATTATGCAAAAAAAGAATGGTAATCATTTGTTTAAATGTGAATAAACCCTTTCCTGAGATTTCTCAAACCCTAGGCTAGACATCTAGGGGAAGATTTTTGTCTCTCTCTCTCTCTCTCTCTCTCTCTCTCTCTTTTTTTAACCTCTACCAAGGGAATATTGTGACTACTCTGTGCACGGAGAGATGAACAAATAGCATTATGGGATAGTAAGATGTACAAGTTCCTCTGCAAAGAGAGCAGGAGAGAAGGAGCATCACGTCTACCAACTCCGAATCGCCACGTTAGCACAAACAGAAATGCATTATTAATCAAATAAACCAAAACTGGGACAATAATATCACGTTATCCAAAGTTTTGACTCCTTTTACCATATATTCGTCTAAATAATTACAAAAGAAAACATTTTGTGGGGGGCTGGCACGCATCCTTCAGGCCCTCCTGGGTCACATTTCTTAACGTTGTGAATAGAATGACATGGCATGATACGTTAGGGCAGGGGGAGCTAGAGAACATCTGGAGGAACGGCGCCATAACGTTATCTAACGTGCCTGATATTCAAGGGTTCAAACATAGTTTTAGATCGTTTACCAGTATTTAAACAAGCAGTCTCGGATTCAAACCAGGTCCGGAAATGCGATCCGTATTCAAACGAGGAGGGATTGAAAACCTGCTCCACATGTCTGAACCCGTGCAGGTTTATTTTGGTCACGTTTCTATAAATCTTACCATGGTCTGGTATGGGGCGTTTTGTTGTTCAGCACGACTAAATTAATATCACCTGATAATTACTTTCTCTCTCTCTCTCTCTCTCTCTCTCACCCCCCTCTCTCTCTCTCTCTCTCTCTCACACACACACACACACACACACACACACACATGAAACAAACTTCTTTTTAACCACAAACCACCACTGTTTACTAAACAATTTCCTAAAGCCAGCAATCTTTAGAAGTTGGTCCCGAACGTCCAGTATTTAAATCGGTCAACTTTATTAAACTTTTATTGTCCTGACATCATGCAAGTCCCCTCCAATACCGGGGCCAAATATCCTAACCAGTCTTCACCGTGGAAATCACGGACAATTAAAACTGCACTGACAAAATGGAATGACAGAGCTGAAGAGAAACCTCAGAGCCGAAACCTCACGACGCCCTAATTAGTGTTCAAACAGACCCAGAATCCACTACGGTAATACTTTTCATTATGGAGGTTTAAGGGACAAATCTCAGCTCGTGATAGCGCATTCCGTGTGGATGCATTAAAAGCAGGCTGGCCAATCAGAGCTCGGTTGCCGGGCAGAACAGCTCCATAAGAGCCCATAGGGTAAGCAACAGGCCCTCGAAAAACACGGATATCAAAGAATAAACCTTAGAGTGACTGTATGGAATCAATTTCTTGTTTATTCTAGTCTGTTCGTGTCCACAGTAAACACTAAGTAGTGCTTCCAGCTTTTTTTTTTTAAGGTACTGATGGGAAAGAGAGACGGTCAAGTCTCTGGGATACATGAAGAGAAGTCAATTTAAGGACGTTTGTTTTTTTGGTCAGTAAAAAAACCAGACTCGGCGTGAAAAAGGCCTTAACCGAGGAGTTTGATTGACAGACTTTTCTAACCAGGCTTCACCATTTTTCCATAATTTTTTCTAGTATCAGTTGCATCAGGAACACACTCGTTCAGTTTATTCATTTTTTTTTTATTTAATTTTAATATGTACAGTCAAATTTGAACAGAAAAGAACAAGCGAATCTGGACCAGTGATCGGGTCGTTATTATGATGGCTTAAACACCAAAACCCTCATTTACTGGCCTAAAGAATTAGTCTAATTAGTCTAATTACATAAGTTAATCTTTAGGAATGCTCAAAAAACAGCTCTAAAAATGTTTTTTTTATTTCATTAGGTGGTCAGACGATTCCTCTGCCCACCTCGGCCCACCAGTAGATATACCTTCCTGTGAATGATCAATCACTATCATAATACCGTATTATCGGCCAATCACGGCGGAGAAGCCGAACTGCCGTCCGAACCCGCAGACCCGGACGTTATGTGCCAGGTGCAAATCTTTCATCAAGCCAGGCAGCCGCTAAGCCGGCGATCCCAGACAAACTTTCCCAAGCTGCGAGATCTGTAAATCCTAAAACATCTGCTAATCCTACTGATACATGAACCTGCAGCTTCAGCAGATCCAAACCTCCTGATGCCCCGATCAGTATTCAAAGTGCCAGCCTCTGCGACCGGGTCCAACGTGGAATCAAACAGCCTGCTCCCCAGAACCCGGTCACGTCTTAATCCCGCAATCATTATGAGGATTTGAATCTGAGCCGCAGCTCCGCGTTTCTCGCGCTGTATCAAAGCGGGCCTGTTTTTAATCGTGGATTTTTTTGGAAATTTTTTTTTGCGATCAGCAGAATCTGGGTCCGTTTTCATGTGGACACAAACTCGGGCACCAGCAGGCACCGGCCATGTTTTATCAGGGCGGAGGGGGGGGAATGGAAGAAGTTCCATGGGCTCGTTTTCCCACGCTTTATCTCTGGCTTTTGCGGGTGTCGTAGAGAGGACAGGCGTGGATGTTCCCTCCATCGGCCTCTCCTCCCTCCTATGTGTAGGTGTAAAGATCATGGTTTGATCTCTTATCAGGTATAACCTACGACCAGTGCTTTGGAACAAACCGGTTTAGAAGCAGGAAAAAAAAAAAAACGACAGGAATGTGTCACGCCAAGTTCATCCCTTGCCAACAGAAACACCATTTGCTAGTCTAAGTTGGCCAAACGTTTGCACACATTCATACACGCGCCCGTGTAACCGAGAGCTCGCCCGTCAGTGCAGCTGCTGTTTCCGAAACGCTGCTATTCGCCGTTACGTTTGATATTCCGTTCGATTTTTATAACAGCACTGTCATCTGATTATCATCTTGGTCCCTCGCTTTGCCTTTTGCCAAGTTCCAAATTGCTTCGTACCCACGCAAGTGCCCTAGAGAGGCCACTAAATAACGTAAACAGCTAATGAAGGACCATAAAAGAGTCATACGTCGACAGAGCCCTTGGTTGCAGCTCGGACGCTGGTGTTTACGGGTTTTTATTAATAGTTCGTCAGCATCTCCCAATAAGGTCGCCATCGGGTACCGCTCATTTTTAAAAAGGCAGCCCGAGAGCCTTCAGAGTTCCCGTCAAGAGTCATTAGCAGCGGATCGTTCTGATGTCCTTCCAAGCGGCATGTTATATCGAACTCTGATATGCGTGAACATAAACACCCCGGGGGTCACTGGGGTCCGCGGGTAACCCGAGCACCAAAGCCCAGTCCTTGGGGCTGCAAAATGAGTCATGTGCCCAACGAGGAAGGAAGAGGATAGCGGCCGACCCCGAGAAGGTCTGTTGCTTCGGATTCTTCAGCGGGTTGGGTGTCAGAGCGCTGCCCCACCTCAGCACCCGTCTTAACGACCAGTCCTAAATTACAACACGTTTCTGGACGTTTTAATCAATTATTAACAAGTCGACCGATCTTTAAAACCCTAATGGAGGATCTGGGAAGGAGCCAAAGCTCACATTATATCAACCTGTTCCCCAAATGTTTGGCTTTAAAATGTAAATCTAAAAGTTATACAAGTGTTCTAGGAATTTCTCCCTTCGGTGAATTAAAAAGCAACCTTTAAATCAAAGCAAACCCGGATAATAAATAATCGCTTTTAACCAAGCAGGTAGCACAAAAGTAACGGCAGCCTTTTTTTTTTGTTTGTTTCCAACTTCTCAAAAAGTGGATGAGAATGTTATGTTCAGGAAACTTTGCACCCTCTCCTATTTCGCTGTATATGAGGTGATGCAGAGCTCACATTCCCTTAGTCATAGTTCAGCATGGGAGAGTCAGGGCACGGGTATAAAACAAAAACATCCGAAAATGCCCAGTTTAACATTTTCAACTGACTGGAACTGTGACAAACTTGCCTAAACGAAGAGCAGGGTTTATTTTAGCCTCAAAGAGCACAGTTAAAAAAGTCCAAAAGGAGCATCTAAACCCACCATCACCCACCTTCCAACAAGTTACTCGGGAGACTTGCCAGGAAAAAGGTTAGGGTTCCACGAACCACACTTCTAACATTTTGAATCCGAGGTTGTCCGCCTCGGCCAAGCCACTACAAATCCAAATGCGAAGTCAGCGGGACAGCGCTCCCCATCGACACTAAAACGCTAAATCAAACTCTCAAGGAACAGTTAAAGAAGAATTAGGCCCATGTTCTAGAACAGCCAAGTGAAAGTCTGGACCAGAGAGTGAGCTGAAAGGTTTATTCAACCAGCTCAGTCAATGTTCAGTTACGGTTATGACCTGTGTTTACGCCCCAACACACTGCTGTTGTCCTTATCCGTTATAAAACACACACACACACACACACACACACACACACACACACACACACACACACGGGCGCCGTCGTTGTTGCAGGGCGCTTTTGTGATCCTGTCCTGACACAGCAGATGAAGCAAAATGCAAATCAGCTGATGACCCAAATTGGATGTGTGAAGCGTTTCAGAACATTCGTCTCACGCCTTCCGTCTAGAAATGTTTCGGCTCGCATCCAAATAGAAACCGCCGGTCCTTTCGCTTTTATTTATTTATTTGTTCGTTAAGTCAGCGTGGCGTCACTGGCGTACAACACGGGCAGAGAACCAGGCAACGAAACCAAGGCAGGCCGCTGGAACGTGGGAGGAAACGGACCTAAACTCCACACACACACACACACACAACGAGACCGGTCAGGTCAGGGGTGCAGACTTTTCTCGTTAGTCACTCGAGGTGCCGAACAGGAGCACATCAGCATAGCTACACAACGCAACAATGCGGGGTCCGAAATATCAGTTACGGTCACGTCTAAAAAAAGAGAGGAGAGAGAGGCGATGATTGGTGGCCAGTTGCCATTGATGGAGCACTCGGACGCGCGCGCGCACACACACACACACACACACACACACACACACACATTTTGGAGCGTGACTCTAAAATTAACGGCTTGTTGTTTTGATGTGAGATGTTACATAATGCAGACGATCATTAATCGCTGTAAGAGACGAAAGCATAACTCTTTCTCGTTGCTGATTGGTGCCGCCTTCTCTTCTGCTCCTGTCCTCGGTTCTTAGGTTTGTTCTCGGCGTGGTTGCCAGGTGTTGAGCAATGGCGTCACAAAGTCCAGTTCTGTGAGTCGCCATGCTTTATGTTTTGATTCGATCTTCATTTTACACTTCGGTTTTATACAGCTGTACATTCATCAGACCTTTCATTGTTACTTTTTATAGACTAAAACTGTGAGATTGTGGATAAAGGATTCAAACCTTTTTTTTCATTCAACCTCAGAACTTCCTCAGAACTTCCTCAGAACTGTCATTTAGCAGACGCCCTTATCCAGAGCAACGTCCAACTTATACAGTCTTACAATCCAAGCAATGGTGGGTTAAGGGCCTTGCTCAGGGACCCAACTGTGGTAGAAGTGGGATTTGAACCCTGGACCTTCTGGTCCATAGTCTGGTCCCTTAACCACTAGGCCACCAGAGCAAACAGTCCCAATGTACCCAAACGTTCTTCCATTGCTCGTAGGTCCAGTTCTGACTTTCGGTGAAAGTGCTTTTTTGGATGCTCACTCCAGCTGCGCTGCGACTAGGCAGCAGCAAACTCAGCAGGGGGCGCTAAGGTGACAAGTACCTAGACATTTCTGTGAAGTACGTCTCCGTCTGCGGTCGCTGGAGGTTCACCCCGCAGGCCTTTTAGATTACGAGAGGGCCAATCCAGATGTGAAGATCTTGCATCTTTACTCCTAAATTTCTCCCGCGTCCAACACGTCTACCACGAGCACAGACCGCTCTCCAATCGTCCTGTCATAAAGATCTTAAGATCTGCCCCAAGTGGCCAGAGGAGGCTTTGAAACAGAATTCAGACTCCCAAAAACAAGGCACTCATCCCCGTTTGCACTTCGCCGCTCGTTTCTGGCTCTCAGAGGAAAAAATAAAAGCTCCCACAGAGTGCTAACGAGAACGGCTGTTAGCGCTGTAAAGTCGGATGCTTGCCCCGCGTTTCTCCTCTGAAGCGCGAGAACTTTTAGGCGAGCTTTACAGTCGTCATCGCTTGGCGTACGTTCGGGTGCAAAAGCACGAGCTCGACCACGGGAGTCGGGGCCGAAACGCGTCCGGTAGGAAATCGAAGAGACCTTAATGCAACGTATTGGAATAATCATAAAACCTTAAGTGCCAAAGTACGGGCGGCTCTCCAGATGATCTTTCGCCGCTTTTATGATGTCTCAGAACCTAATCGACTCGTTAGCGGAGCGTTAATAACGAGGCCGAAAACAACTCACAAGGCTGCGTCTGCACAAAGCAGCCTCGATGACACGGCAAAGATCTGGTCCGGAATAAAGATCAGCCGGGTCTCCGCTTTCCCAAGTGAGTTCATGTTAGTGACCGATCGACACTTTTCCCGCCTTGCACCCTGTGCTGCCGTTAAAGCCGAGCCCCAGCGAGTGAGACAGTAAACTGTGAATCGCGAGCCACGAGGAGCTCGTTTTAGTCGCGCTCTTGCTTCGTTTTCTAAACGCGATAACAAGCGGTGTAGGTCCTAACGGCGCAGTCCATTATCAAGCAGGTCATTTATCAGCAGCTCCTCCCTGGGCGTGTTTAACGAGCCACGGTCGTTATCGAGAGTGTTTAAGTCTTTAGAGTCCGTAAATCCTTTTTAGTGGCCAAACTTTTATTCTAAGAGACCCAGCCACGGTCGGTCGCCCTAAGCCTGGACTACGCTCCGGAAGTGTGGGAATGTCGGGATCCGAACTTCGGAAGGAACTCGCTTCGAACGTTATTTAAAAGGCACGTTACATTAATGCTTGGATCAAACCGATCACAGGGTGAGTCAAAAGTCACAGGACGCCCCGTCGCCTGCTCCCTGCGTCGCAACCTCGGCCATGGTTTGGGTTTCTTGGTGGTTCTTCAGACGATCGTCGGCTCGTCCCGGTTCCTCTGAATGTGGCTGCGAGTGACGTGGCGGTGCTGTGCGAGTGCCTGTTGACGTCTGCGTCTCCATAAATCATCAAACCCATCTTCTGTTCCCTGAGACCAACGGCAAACGTTTTGGACTTTCCGTGCTGATGTGACTTCTGAACCAAAGGGCGTCCTGTGACTTTTGACTCGCCCTGTCATATGTGTATAGGACAGCTGATCTTTTTGTAATCAGTGAGCAGGTGTACGAGGTATTTGTTGCAGATATTTGTTATTAGCTCTTGTTTTCTTCGTACAGATCATTCTTGTTTCAGGTTCATCAGGATTGATGTTAGTATTTTATTTAGTATTAAATCAGAGTATTACAGTATTAGTGCTACATTTCAATTTAACGAGTTATGCAATTATTTGGACATATATAGAATAATGAAAAAGCAAACAGGCTGACAATAATATTCTCAACTATGATTAGTGTGGTTATTATTATCATTGTTGCTTTTTAAAATAATACTAATAATAACAACAACATTTATAATAACGAAAACTATACATTTTGTCGAATATGGCTCTACTTTTTTGTTTTTATGATTAGCATTTATGTATTTACTGCCTTTCATTTCTCATTTCTGTCTTTTTCTTGTTCAGTCGAAGCACTTGTTGAAAGAATAAAAGTGCGCAGAATTTCAGGGAAAAAAAAAATTGTAAGCAAAAAAAAAAAAAAAAAGATATTTTTATTTATATACAACTATTTCATTTTGTATTTTTTTTTTCTTGACTAAATAGGCCATTGTTCCAATTGTATTATTTTGTTATTCATTCGATCATATCACATTCTGATTACTTCTGCACATGTTTTGCACATGTATAATTAAATAAGGATCAACATTTTTGAGGCATAAAGCAATCAAAATATGACATCAAAGATGTGATTTGTTGGTGCGCAAATGATCATTTATTACTATTTTTATTCAATGCGGTCTGTGTCAAAAATTCGGAACATGTTAAACGTGCATGCCAATGTGGTACACGATGAACCTGATCAAACGTGTGAGAGAGAGACAGAGAGAGAGACAGAGAGAGAGAGAGAGAGAGAGAGAGAGAGAGACAAAGAGAGAAAGAGAGAGACAAAGAGACGGAGAGAGAGACAAAGAGACGGAGAGAGAGAGAGACAGAGAGAGAGACAAAGAGAGAGAGAGAGAGAGAAAGAGAGAGACAAAGAGAGAGAGAGAGAGAGAGAGAGAGAGAGAGAGAGAGAGAGACGAAGAG
>JAVSBV010023531.1:0-11967 GCA_033117975.1 Parotocinclus spilosoma | reverse complement strand
GTCTGTCTCTCTCTCTCTCTCTCTCTCTGTCTGTCTCTCTCTCTCTGTCTGTCTCTCTCTCTCTCTCTCTCTCTGTCTGTCTGTCTGTCTCTCTCTCTCTCTCTCTGTCTGTCTCTCTCTCTTTCTGCTTAGTTGCCTTATTGTGAACGCTTTTCCTGATTTGCCTTTTTATTTCATCGATCAATCGAGAACTGATTTGGTTTTATTTGTGAAACAGTGAAAGCGCAACTAATTTACCGGTCAAAGCAACCAAGCTAACAGAAGACATGTACTTTATATTGCCTTTAATTGGTTTGGACCTTAAAAAAAAAAAAAAAAAAAAAAGATCCAGACTGTATAAATTGCTACATAAAAATATCAAATGTGTTAGGATTACTACTAATAATCCATTAACAGCCAAATTTGCATCTAGATTTAAGAACCATGTAACAGTTACTGTAATAATACAGTAAATATCTGTAATGAACTTAACGCCCCCACAAACTGTACGCACAAACCTGAAACCATATAAGCTCAACTTAACATCACGAGCGTTTCCTAGCAACAGTCTATTACAGTGGTTCTCAAACGTTTTCTGAAGTGCCCGACCCCACCCATTTTTTCATATTCTGACAATTCATAAAAAGCTGCCACTTCTTATTAGAGCAGGGGTGTCCAAACTTATTTCAAAGGGGGCCAGACCGGAGCATAATAAAACACCTACAGGCCAGTCTGGCTCTCCAAATATATCATTAATAAATTACTCAAAACATTGCACAATAAAAACAATGCATTAAAAACACTAAGAAAAAACACAAACGTACAGAACATAACATTTATTAAACTCGTGAGTACATTTTTGGGCATAACTGCAGCAAAATAAAAGGGTGAAAAACACTTACTTGAATAATTTATTTCAAACACGAATGCATAATAATGCACGTTTAAAGCTTGTCAAAGGCAATTATAAAATATGTGTTTTATTACTCAGTTTCTCTGCATTACCAGACCAGTGGAACTCAATAAAAAAAAAAACAAGTATTTTATCGCTTGGTCACAAAACCAATCACTTTTGGCATTAGTGGCTTTACGCACTGCTGCTACCATTAGATAAAAAGAAAAACTGCAACGTGCCGACGGGCCACTAACAAATGTATTCTATGATCCAATTAAAGTCAGTCCGAAGGCCGCATTTGTCCCTAGAGCTGGACCTTTGGACACCCCTGTTCTGGAGCAATTAAAATGACAAGTGGCGTGCATTATGTATTTCCCATTTTTACTGCGTAAAAGCATTCATTTGTCCTGCTGTAACGCTGCGCCACCCCTAGGGTGCACACTTCTCACTTTGAGAACCACTGGCCTATGTGAGCTCTAGAAACTGTCAGTCTAGATAATATGGGTGTTTGTGTGTTCCTCCTCACCAAAGGCCCCCTCTGAATTCCTCTGGGTGGGGACTGGGTTTGTGTGTGGGTTGCCATGTTACTCAGCTAGACGTGCTGCATTTTGCATTCCCCGGACAGTTGAGCAATTCAACGTCTGTATTCCTACTTACTCCTACTACAAAAATATCCACGTTCCCCTGCTAATGACCAAGATGTTACAGTAGCAGCAGGGTCAGCACTCAGTATAGTAACAGATAGTAACCATGTGCTTCTGTTCAGGACAGGAACGTGCAGCTTGCATTCCCACACTCATATAGCTACACTATATGATGAATCACTTTAGGCAGGGCATCATTCAGATTAAATATTCACACATATATTAACAAAAAACGAATAATTCCCCTAACAGGAACCTAGCTAGTGTGCCAGATAGGTAAAAATCCCCAGTTCTCTGCTTGAATAGCGCGTTTGCTGCAAATGAGGCAACCCTGCTGTTCTATTAGGGCTATAGTTGTTAAGGACTCATCTGAAAATCAGACACAAAGGAGTTTGTGTGTCAACAAGAAGCGGTGGATTTAAAGTAAACGTGTCGGACTGGAACAGTAATTTAGACTTACCTCTGTCCCTGCATAATTAGCCTCGACGTTTAAGCATACAGTGTAAGTGCCTGCGTTCACTTCTGAAAACAAAGCGCAAGAGAAATGAAAAGGCCTTTGATTAGAGCTGCTAGAAATCGACTATAACATGCAATGTAACTCCAAACTTCAGGCACGCCTTGTAAACGACATCCTCGATTAAAGACACATTTACCTAATGCTCACTAAACATTCAACATTCAAGTCTAAGAATGAAAAGAAATATCGAAAAGAAAAGAAATAAAACTGCTAGTGCTTTGTGGACGTGAGAAAAGTTTGCCTTTCTGTTAATCACACCTGATATTTATGATGTTTTTTTTTAATATATCTTCCATGCAACCCCACTGTATTTCCTTTTGATATTTAAAAGCTAAACCTAAAGGTCGTGAATGAACATAAAAGTCATCTGGAGTGATCGCTTTCCCTCGATAGTTCAGCCTTAAATAAAACCTACACGTTTTCATCTCGAGTCGATCAGAGGAAACAGATTGGCTCGTCGATTCCAGGAGATCAGACAAGGCCAAACAGGAGCATGTTTTTGCTTTGAGATGGCTTGTCTTGGTGTGAACTCTTCGGGTAAATGGTCTCTCCAGATTCTGGTTTCAGTCAGTCCAGTCTCCACTGCGGTTCTGTAAGAAACAGTACAAGTACGCTCTTTAACAGCTGTGATGGTCCTCATCGTAGTCGTGCATTTCTCCGTTCCATTTACACTCACACCCGTCTCTGTGAACATGGATTTGGAAATAAAGGTCGGTATCCAAAACTCAGCTTTGTGTGAGTGTGTGTGTGTGTGTAACACTATGAACTCTAACTCAACATCTATGACACATAAGACTGAACATAAGAATTCAAATGAACATCTTTCAACATAACAGTGGAAGAAATTATCTTCAGCAGAATGCAGTCTGAATGTAAACCTCTGAAACAGATCAAATTCGCAAGTTTGTTTATTTGATTTATTATTTAAGCTATAACTCATTAGCTACTGTACTCATTATTAAAATTGCGGGGACACCCATGCGAATTCAGTACAGGCACTACATTTCCCATAATGCACAAGCATCTTTTTTTCTTTATTTCTTTCTTTTTTTTTTTTTAAAGCTTAAACTCTCAGTCAGGTTTCTTTTTCTCATGGAGTAACATGACGCTTCAAACAAGGTCATGATGCCTCATCATGATAGAATTCAGTTCATACAATTAATAGCAATAAGAAATTAGTTTATAATTTCTCATTAATGACAGAAAAATCTCTGAATCTATTTTGTGTTTAAATGGTTTCGTTTTTTATGCACAGTTGAGCCCCTACGACTGATTGGCATTGGGATACAGCTGTACCCCTCCAAATTCTGTGTGGCCGGTGCAATAAGAAGTGTAAGTTCTGATTGTCTGATTTATATTTACTGCTTTTAGCGAACACCTTATCTAGATTCCGATTAGTAGACATTAATTAGTGGTAGTACAATTAATCAATAGTTCAACAACACTAAAGCCCTGACAGGATTTTATCTAGGTACATTTACAAACATTTACATTTATGTTATTTAGCAGACACCCTTATCCAGAGCAACTTACAACTTATACACTATTACAATCCAAGCTATTGTGGGTTAAGGGCCTTGCTCAATCACCCAACTGTGGCAGAGGTGGGATTTGAACCCTGGACCATCAGTACCTTAACCACTAGGCTACCACAGTCCCCACGATCATAACTGAGATGAATGATATTGATTTTAGAATTTCTATAATTTAAAATGGTATCATTACACTCCATTTTAAGTCCAGTGTGTAGTAGACATGGAGAAGCACGGATTCCTGAAGCCTTGAACCAACCATTAAGCAGAAAGTTTAAAAACGCAGCACAATGGCGACATCTGCTGGTCAAAACTGTCATATAGAAAACAGAGCCACGTGTTTAGCAGCACATAAGAAACGTTTCAGAGCCTTACATCAATGTGAATATTAACTATAAATTAAAAATAATCACACATAATAAACATGTGCTGCTCAAATTTTGCAACTACATCCAGAAAACTTACAACAACTACAACTAAACGATATAAGTTACTCTAAATTTGATACTGATTTATTTTAAAACACAAAACGTAAGTGCGCATGCGCCTTAAATGCACCAGGAGTGTTACTGGATAAACTCGTATGGTTTTTATTATTTATTGTTAGACCTCGAGGCGCATGCGTCCTGGCCACAGTCCTCGTTCAGATCTGTCCGTCTGAACACACGGTTCTAAAACAGATTAGGCCAGACTTTTTTAATTGCTTGTTCCCCGGATGTTCCTACTTAAGAATCCACTGAGGAGGGAGGAAAAAAAATACAAATAAATCTTTCTTTTTCAGCACTTTTCAATTTCTCAAGGACTATGTGGAATCAATACAAGGAAGGAGGAAGAAATAAATACATTTTTATTTTAAAATAAAATTTATTTAACCTACAATTAAATTAAAGTTCCGAATCAGAGAAATGCCAAAAAAATATTTTTTTTATTTTTTTTTGTCTTCTTCAAATATGATCGTCGCAAAAAAAGCAATAAAATAAGTCTGGCCTAATGGTTCGGGAAGATTTCTGATGCATAAAATAAATCCTGACAAAGTGTTTAGAATGAGCAAACAGCTGCTGGTAAAAATGTGCAAGTGCATTCAGAAAATCCAAAGCGATAACGGTCTATGACCATTGGACCCAGGACCCGCTCCACTCTGGGACTGAACCCAGGACCTTCTTGCTGTGAGGCGGTGGTGCTACCCATCAAAGATTCTGACGAAGAGGCGTCATCAGACTCGTTATTATGATTGCGGGGACACCCATGAGAATTCAGTACAGACACTACATTTCCCATAATGCATGAGCATCTTTTTTTAAAAGCTCGAACCCTTTTAGTCCGAGTCCGGTTCTTTTTGGTTTTCCTCATGGAGTAACATGACATCCCGCCACGGTCCAGAAAAGAGAATCAGGAGAAACAGCTTCGACACCCATGGGTGGTGGGATGGGGGTGGAGATGGAGATGGGACCACTTTTGTACAGTACTGTACCAAGTACGTTCATATTGCACTTTAAACATTTTAAAATAAATAAATAAGTATTTACGTCTGGTCCGTTTCAGTCACCACCCTGTTTCACAGAGCGTAACGACGTCCAACGGGGCAGACTTGTACACGAAGCTTCGAAGAGAAGAAAAACCCGAGACACGAGGATACAATATAATTGACTTTTTAATTTGGAGAAGCACAAACGCTGTCAGATTGGCCAAATGATCCATACACCTTTAATTCGTAAAGAAAAGTTTGTTAAATATTTCTCGTATGTCTTCTTGGTATACAACCAGGACAGCTACAGCCTCGAAATCAAACACGGTAAAGAATCAAACAATGTATTTACAAAATAGACTCTTTTTTTTGTACAAACTATTACATGCTAAAGGTTCACCAGACTCGCCCGCAATTCACCACGTCGGAAAATACGAACATGACCCACACGATACGAGGTTTGAGTTCCGGAGCGCTCGTCCGACAGCGCTCAGACCGTCGCGAGGATTTCCATTTACTGATGGGGAGGGAGAGGAAGAAGAGAACGGGGCCAGTGGCCGAGGCTCACGTCACGCCTTCAATCACCAGCGGGATCTCAACATGTCACACACACGGATAACGTAGAAAAGAAAAAAAACGGGAAGCACGGCGGCTGTGATAACGAGAGCTGCCGTGAATACTCGCATGAACAGAAGGAACGGATACGCCATGACATGAACCTGAAATTAAAGATTACAGAAACGGAGCGCAGGAGTCCAACATTTGGACCTGAGAGAGGAAACAAGAGAACGGATTTGGAAAGAGAACAGAATACTGATCAGAAACGAAGGCAGTCAAAGGTCTAAAGGTCAAAGAGTCTGTTCACACCCAACGCCGACTGATTATGTCATTTAATCAGAATTATTAATTTATTTATTTTTTTTGTGGCACTGCCACAGCTACCCCTCCCGACCCTGAGATGGACCCTCTGGTGTTCTCTGGTGCAGGAAATGGTCGGAACAACTTGGAAAAAAATAACATAAAAGCCCAGAACTGTGCAAAAGTCTTAGGCCACAATTAGATGTGTTGTTTAAGCAATGATACAATGACCAAAGACGACCAGCGACCAACGTAACAGCAAAATCTTGGACTTGTCCCTTCATTATACACGGCTCCAAACAATGAGTGGATATTTCAAAATCAATTAAATATCCCCTAATTTATGTGAGCAGTGTTTTTTTTTCCACTGGTCTTTTTTCTTTAACTCTGTTCCCCTTGAAAATGTGGTTTCATGGCTGTTATCCTACCAAAAAAATCCGTCCTGATCAAGCTTCTTCAGACGGTTGACCCTTGTACGTGGCCTTCTGATGAATCTGCCACATGCTACTAATGCTCACATGCTGTAAGGGGAGGTCACTAAATTCGTACGTTGTTTTTTTACCACCGCATACAAAATGTCCAGTATTTACTGGTTTTACTTTAGTAAAGAGGACAAATAATTATAAATGGTCATTATACACTTGCTAAAACAGTGGTATAAAGTAAAGTAATGGCGCCCTAAAACATTTTCACAGGACTGGATTTCTGGTGCTGCCATGGTTACAGTGTAATAGTTTATCAAATTAATTAAGATCAGTATGTGGTGCATGCAGGTACGACTGGAAAAGAAAAAGCAAAGCATCGTTTTCTGGTTGCTTATCGTGGTCAGAGTTACAGAAGAGTGAGGATTATGGTTTTGGATTACGGTGCCAATAAAACGCATGCTTCTGTAAAATTATAGCGTGACCGTCACTTTATAAGCCCCACCCATAAAGGAATGCTATATGTAGCAGTTTTTTGGCGCGATTTACCGTACGAACTGCTGTGATCAGACAAAAAAACATGAGAGTAAGAACAAAAATATCTGTGATGTTGCTTTGCTGGTTGTGATTATTTATTTATGTCTGGGGAATCAGTCCATGTTCTGTCTAGTTCAGGTTCAGAGCACCTTTGTTCCTCAAATGTTCTTGGACTAGAGAAGAAATGGGTAACGGGTTCAGATTTAGGACTTGTCATGATTTGGTGATGATTTGGAACCAATCACAGGACAGGTTACAGGATTGCTGGTCTGCTATTGCAGGAAAAAAAACTCTGACTTTAACATCTTTTCAGGGCTGATTTGATATCTGTTGTTGAGCTCGTGAACGAGCGACATATGTCCGATATTTCTGGGGGTTTATTCTAATGAGAGACTTAGAAATAAGGAAATTAATCTATGAATAATGTCATATTTCATTATATTTAATGGCTATAAGGGTCAGTAGGTTCAGTTTTAGGGTTTGTCATGATTGGGAGTCGACTGAACTGTAGAACAGGTGACATGATTTTTTTTACTGTAGTAAAAACCCAGCTTCAAACCCTTTTTTTCAAAGCTTTGATTTGATTTTTGCTGTTAAACCTGTGAACAAGCAAAACAGAAGGACAGCCACTAAAAAATCTAATTTGATACATGGTGTACCGAGGGCTGCTTTTCCAAAAGTCAGCATGGGAATCTCATATGGTGTGAACAGACCTTTATCTCTTAACTGCACATGATCCGAGTCCTGCACTCACTTGTACTATCCGGTAAAAAGCATCGCTGAAACTATAAACCACAAATCCAAAACATGGGGGCACCGGTGGAGACTTTAAAACTCCACCCGAGTACAAAGACCACTGGTTGCTTCTGAGGGATGTGAGGCTGAGAGGGGGATCATTCCTCTATCCCTGAAAGAATGATGACTGGCACCGATGAACTATGGAGAGCCCCCACAATCCTGACCAGGATAAATTCAGGGGGCATTTGAGTACAAAGTCCTGGAGAAGCCCTCCAACCAGGACGAGCATCATAAATGCATGATCTGCAGTGTCTGAACGATGGGAGACAGGGTGGAGGAACAAAGACCCCCCACTGAGCCCCACCATGGACCAGAACCCCATGTAAGAACATGTTCTTGTGAACACTGGGACTGGCAGTATGAAGGGCGAGTTTATCATTTCGAAGTCATTTTTAGGGTCATTTCATCATTGCGTTCACATACGACGACGACGATGATGAAAAGCATTCGCTAGGGAATGAGAGGGGTAAAAAAAAAAAAAAAAAAAAAAACAAGACCAAAAAAAAAAAAAGGGAAACACGAATCCTCTGCCCAGGTTACTTTCTAATCAGAATGAACAGTTTCTTCCACATCTTGTGATTCCGTTTAAAATGATCTGAGCAGTGCTCTAAATGTGACTCAAGTGCGACACAAACTGGAAGGAAGCTCAAGGTGGAATGGCGGACAGAACAGTGCTAAGCATCAAGAGTGCAAATTCAGAGGAGGCGAGCTTTTCGCTGAGAGCCCGCCATGTCCTCGTGCGTTAAGCAGCCTGCATAAGCGTGCATCCATTTCGTTCAAGCATTCAGGGGAAGCAAAAAAATAAGACTAAAAGACAACTCGGACTAAAGCGGCGAATTCTGGCCGGGTTCGAGGCGTGCCGGTGCAGTGCCCTGCTATAGAGTGGCCTACTTCCACCTGCACCTATCGAAGGGTGGGATGGGACCCTCCCTCGCCTCAAACCCCGCCCCAACACGAGAGCACCGACCGGGACAAAACATTTAAGTGCATCGATCCGTACGTCTGCATGGGACGTAATGGCACGCAAAGGGAACTGTGCAAGTTACACACTGTATATAAACTAAACTGCTGATCTTAGACGAGTAACCACACAGCTGCTTCACATTAGAAGCGTAGCAGGTCAGCAGCATGGAGGCCAAATTTAACAAGCAAGCCGGAACAAATCAAACGTCCACGTCCTTTCCCTTAGTGACTGCAGCAGGGTTTTAATGGCTGCATCGGAGAAAGAGAATTCCTTTACTGGAGAAACTTTTTCTCCGAGTTTGTGCGCTGCATTTTGGAATAACGTCTCTTATAGGGTTCTATGACGTTTAGCACGCTGTACGGGTTCAAACTGCAGCAGCTCTGCAACATCCTTGCATACTTCCTCTTAACGTGCTCTATAACCACAACAACCAGCGCAAACTCCCTCAAAATTGATCACAGTGTTCCAGCTTTAATGGGGTTTATAAACTCTGACCAAACAAATATTTTGTTAAACCCACACTTTTAACATTATAGTTTAATTATGTAAGGGTGGTAAACAAACCTGGAGCATTTCTCAGATATCCAAAATGATGATAAGTAAGAGAGCGTTCGCCTCTTGCTCCGTTTCACTTTGGAATGGGTCGAGTTTGGCCTCATTCTTGACACTGGATTAAGTTTGAACGATTAAAGCAATTTGGGTGGCCAAGCAGTGCAATACTTCAGCCCACCACTAGAGTGCCCTCTGGCCCTGACATGTAGACATGATGAACAGGGGACAGGACGAACGACGCCTAACCATCCTGTGATCGACTGGCGTCGCGAGCAAGGCATGATTACGCCTCGTCTGCTTTTCCTGTGAGCCTGATCAGTAAAGCGGGATTACAATGTGAAAGGAGAAATAAATGCACTGAATAAAATAAAGGCGTAAACTTGAGACACCGCTACAGCGTCAGTAAGGGAAAAGACTGTGTACGTTGTTTTTTCCTCTAAACGTAGCTTCCTATAATAATACAGGTGCTAACAAGAGCTTCAGGAGATGCAACAGAAATCAAAAGGGATTTTAAACAGACTTAAGTGCTATAACAGAAACAATCGACAATAAACAAAGCAGAATAATAATAATAATAATAACAATAATATTTGTGCGCTTTTTGAATATTAATCAGTGGGTTGCTTCTAATTTAATATAACAGAGGCCTTTATGATCGGCCCATCAGGATCCAACCAAAAAATCTCTCAAACTCGGAACAAGTGCGCATCAGCGATTCAGGACACCACCAAGTCTCCTGGTAAACTTTTAAACGGCTCTTCGGCACCACCGTCCAATTTCCAGTGGCCCAAAACGGAAGAGGCAGAGGGAAAACAAACGGGATTTAAAACGAGTCTCTACCGGATCTTCCGATCTTCAACTCACCAATTCACTAAAAACTGTGAAAGAATTAACTGATGTTTGAATATCAAACAGCAGGAGTTTCGATTCCGCTCTGTATAGTGTTGGTGGTGTCGAAAGCTGGTGAAGGTGAAGGGTGGGGTGGGGTGGGGTGGGGGGTATCAGGGGTTCGAGTCTGTACGGTCTGGTTCAGTCCGAGCTTCGTCAGTGAGTGTGTTTTTGTGGGTTGCTTTTCAGCTTGCCGGAATCTTCGGGCAGCGGCGACGGAGGCTCGCCCTCGCACTCAGAGCGGGAGCTTCTGCAGCTGGAGATTCGTCTCACGCTCCGACACGGCCGCTCGATGCTCGGGCTGATTTGCTGATCGAAGTCTGTGACCGGATCTGCATCCAGAGGAAAAGTGCGGCGCTCCCACGGCTGCACAGGCTGCGAGACCAGCACCGACAAGAGAGAAGAGGAAACGATGAGCAGCTGAACTTAAAAAAAAAAAAAACAACAACAACAAAGAAACAAAACTATCGAGTCGTGACATGACATTTATCTAGAAAATGCAGCTCCCGGATTAGTATGGCTGATCTGGGGGTAGTAGCAGGGTAAAACACTTTGGGTTATTTTGATGTAGCAGTGCTTTTTTTGTTGAGATGTAGCAGTGCATTATTTGTGTGTGTGTGGGGCATACTATCTCATCGACGTTGGTTTCTGGCGTGGAGCAGCGCGTATCCTCGTTGGACAGGAGCCGGTGCGAGTCTCTGGAGGTGGGTGTGTGTGTGTACGAGTGTGCGAGCAGTTCAGGACTGGCAGGACTCGAGGGTGAGGGTGAAGGGGCAAAGCTGTAGTCCTGCAGAAGAGGGAAGTGAGCCGGGTCGGGAGACGAAGGCTGAGGTGTGGATGGGTTGGTGCCACCCAACAGGGGAGTGCTGCGCCCATCCAATGACTTGTATGAACTGAGGGAGGGGAGGAAAGGAGAACAGTTAGACATTTCTTTAGTGTTATGTGGTTTAGTGGTATGCTGGTTGTGTTTGTATACGTGTGTGAATGTAAGAAACCCACCGGCTTCCCCTCCTCATAGCGATAGAGCTGGACGTCCAACTCCAGCGGGAACGTTCCTGGTCCTGGTACGGGAGATGGAGCTGTGAGAAGGCAGCGTCGGATAGATCCTCAATCTGATCCAGAAAGAGAGGAGTTGGAAAATCAGGTTGTGTGTGTGTGTGTGTGTGTGTGTGTGTAAAAGAGGTTCGTGATTTGGGAAGACTTGTTTTTTTTCAGAATTGTAAAGCTAAATTTACATTCACTTTAAAAGGAAACAGCAAGACCCCTCACCAACTTGTTACACACCGAACCAGAATGGCTAAGAGGTCGAGTGCCAGTTTGTGCTGTTTTAATCTCTTTCCACTGTTTATTTAAAAACAAGCTGTAAATGCTGTTTGTAAGTGTATAAGCAGTACTAAAGCTACACCTCTCACAAAAATGAGGGGAGATTTTAAAATGAATATGAAGACGATCCACTAGAACTGCTGGATAATCTGAATCTGCCCATTCCCCATCACTGTCTGTGTGTTCTGGCACTCTTGGATGACCATACAACCTACTGAACAGTCACGGCCAAATAGAGAATAGGGTAGTAATGGTACATTAACGTTATTTCAATAATTAATGGTAATTTACATAAATGCGTTTCTTTATTTAGTTTATTTGACATCGCTATCAGCACCAGTGCCCATTTAAGTGACATCTAATCTCAAGACTAGTCACACACTATATACAGTCGATTCAGGTTAATGGGACCACATCAAGACGCGTTGGTTTTGGTCCTAATAACCGGCTGGTTCCATTAGAGGAACATACCCCGTGTTACAAGACGGGGCGTGCTATATTACATATTAAATGTTCATTAAACCTTTATTGTGCGATTTACACGTATAGCGAACGTACAAACAAGAACTACTGTTACTTACCAACTTTGTTCA